>JAODOY010002803.1:0-11930 GCA_025399855.1 Forbesichthys papilliferus | reverse complement strand
GTCAAGTGTCGATTTCCATAAAAGACAAATGTGGCAATTTTACTCAATGTCAAATTGTGACTATCTATAGTAAAGCTGATTGAGGGGATCATTCAAGTACGTAAACACAAAATATATTTTCAGACGTTACATCAGAATGTTCTCTCTTCTGTGTGTGACTCTGCTGTCTGCATCATCATGGGCCCTACGTGAGTTTGCCTAAATACACTTTGCGTGTGTGTGTGAGAGCGAGAGATTTGTGATTTGTACAATCACCTGCCAAGTATGGATGTGCGCGATTCGTTGGAAAAACGGTTATATGTTCAGACCATTGCAAGTCGGCACCATAAATACTAGTCGGTTAAGTGTATTGTTTTATTGTATTATATTTTTTTCCCAAAGTAGTGGCTCAGTCAGTCTCTCCTGCCTCAGCCTGCACATGGGGTTTGGTTGCACTTGATTTTCCATAGAAAATCAAGTAAAATCAGATCATGTTGTGGTGGAGCATGGACCACTCAAGCAGACAACTTTGATGCTGCCAAGTTACTGTAATGCTGCTCTACTGAAATTTGCTGCGCAGTGTCTGTCATGCATTATCCAAACGAAACTTATCAAAAAAAGCTGAATTCACAACCTCTATTCTTCTGATTTGACCTTACAGCACAACTGCATTTAATATTGCCTACTGTAAAGTAACCTGTTTTTCTAAAAGCGCTTCCATTTTAAATCAGTTTTAATGGTTGGCTTCGCAGATGAATGTGTCTTGTGCTAATTCTTGTGTTTTGATATTTTTTATGTCATGATGTTGACAGAAGCAAAATAGAATTAAAAGCAATCATAAAGTGCCCCCGAGTGTATGCAACACGCTTAGTGGACACACTTTCGGACACGAAAAGGATCACAATTTGCATCCATGTCCATAAACTAAGGCAGTTCATCCACAGCCATTTCCTTCCTTTCCTTTTAGGAGAATGTCTCTGGTAGTAATATGTCTGTATTAGACTACGATATGTTAAAGAAAGACTAATCCATTAATTGAATTACTGAGACAATAGAGTGTACGTAATAATCACTGTGGGGAATCTAATTTAGTGGTTAGAGAGGTAAGACTAGACTCTTAGTTGTGCATATTTATATTTTCTTGAATTTTTAGTTTAATCGTTTAAAGAACAAACACATAAGCCTCTGTCTTTGCCCCTTTTTTTCACTGTCATAGCAATTACCGAAACCTACAACTATTCTCCATCTGTTGGTCTGGGCACTGGTACTGGCTATGTAACCAATGGTGAAGGACATATCACTGGTATCAAGGTCTGGGAAGTTTCAAACAGCTATATTTCAGGGTAAAACATTATATTCTAATATTAGAATCAACACTAACACCATTTTGTCATTCTGTCATAAATGTATTAGTTACCTATTTTGCACACATTGCCTTTCTGTAATGATGGCAGGCATCACCATTCAACCACACATCTCAGTTTTCAGTTTTCCCCTGAACACACCCTGATCTCTTTTCCCTGTCTTGTCATTACCCACACCTGGTTTGAGTTGCCCTGATTGTCCACACTTTATGTAGCCCTTCTGTTTCACCTCATCTGTCAATTATTGGTTTCCTGTTTGAGTTGAGTGTTGCTTTTGTTTTCATTAAACTGCCCTATTTGGACTAAAGCTGCACCTGGTTCCTGCCCTTAGCACTCACAGTCACACTTTCTCTCTAACGTACACAGCTTCCAGCTTCGATACAGTGACACCTGGGGTGACCTGGTTGGTAGGAAGGTGGACACAGAGCAGCGATTGGACCTGCACGATGAAGAGACCATTGTGCAGTTGTCTGGAAAGTTCTATTCTAGCAACTATATTTACCAGGTCAGACATATTATGTAGTGTTTATTTTTTTATTTAATCTACTAAATAGGTAAAATATTTTTACACTACCTGGTACTTTTTAAAAGGTTTGCATTAAATCAAATTATTTCTGTTTTGTCTAAATATTTATTACAATTATGATTACATTTATAATTAAAATGTGCCAATTAGGGTGCAGAGCATTTTACATTAATTGGGATGTATGTGTTAAATGCCAACATATCTGATCACTCTTTTAAAAGGATATGTTGACCTGTTCAAAAGCTATCAAAAAAGTAGTCTAAAGGCTAATGCAAAAAAATTACAAACAGAATTGGTTCTTTAGCAAGAGGGTTAAATTACAAGAATTCTAATTGTAAGTGTATAATGATGGCTTAATAATACTCACGGTGCCTATTTTGCAACTATATGCCTACAGTAGTTGTTACTTGGAAGTATATAGTTACGATTGTGGCGTGAAAGGTGCTATGTGGCAGCGTTGTGAAATAGCCAAATGTTTTTGTTCAGTCTACACAGATGTTAAGCAGTGCAGCATGCAATAACAGTGTAACTGTATACGCTATAACAATAATAACTGCTCCCCACAGCGGTGTATGAAAACATGATCACTATCGTAATCATTGTGTGAACCCACTGTTATGCTCACATAATAGCCTTGTCCCCATTTCATACTTCAGGGCGTACATAAGATACTTTATATCTTATGTTTCAAATTGCCATCAGACTAACGTCATCAGACACCCTTGTCTTCCTATCCCAAACACCTGACACTAATCCCCTGAAACTTTGCATTATACTGTACCCGTGCGTGCATGTTCCACCCAGTGTTTACTATCACAACTAGTAATTTACCTGTACAGTATGGATCCAACAGTCATTTGTACAGTTTTATTTTTCTGCAGGTATCCTTTGTGACCAGTAAGGGCCGTTACCTGATGTGTGGTCAGCCCTATGGAACATCTTTTAACTTTTATGCTCAATACCCTGGCACTGAGCTGCTGTTTTTGAGCGGACGCAATGACAGCACTGCCATCACTTCCATTGGTGCCCACTGGGGGGTGGTGAACCCTGGAATAATTGTTAAAAATAATACATCTATGGTAGCTCTTGGTTAGAAAAGCCAGCAACATGGTATACTGTATAGGCTATTCAATAATATAGTGACACCAACATTGTAATCATTATTAATAGCAATATGTATGTTGTTCACAATGTGTTTGGAGCTCTCAGCCATGTTTCTTATTTTAATACATCATTTATGACCATATATTATAATGAAGCTTCCAAATCATGAAAAACAAAACGTAACTTTCTTTAAGACAGTGTAGCGCACTTCAACTTAACTTTGTTTCAATTTGGCTGTATAGTGTATTTTATCAGTTAGAATACACACTAACAAATGTTTAAAAACATGGAAATTGTCAGTTTTAGGGATAATTATTCATATTTACCTATGTGTTTACCTTGTATTGACAGTTACCCTATAAATGCAGTAAATATTCCTTATAACATACAAAGCATCTTGCACATTAAACAAGCAATGTAATAAGTTCTGTTGTACTAGTAGTCATTTAAAGGTAACTTAATGACATTAAGAAACAGATTGTGATACCAAAGTTCTACCATTTTGATATGTGGTTCATTTATTATAGCATATATAACAGGATGGGGTATAACAGGATATAAAGGGGACAGGATGGTCTAGTGGTCTGCGTGTTGGGCTACCAGCCGGAAGGTTGTGGGTTTGAACCCGAGTTGTTGACCATCCTTGGTTGGTCGCACCTTGCATGGCAGTGATCACCATCGGTGTATAAATTTGTTTGTGACTGGGATAAAAGCGCTATATAAATGAGCTCTTATATCCACTATGCATTTTCTACTATATTGCTTTCTCTTTATAGAAATGCCAAATGTTTATGATTCAGTCTTGCAATAAAAAAAAATCTGTCTGCACAAAAAAAAGCGCATTGTGTGAACAAAATTAATCTATAATGATGCAATGACTGCACCACTTTACTTTAGCCTGGACGGACCCAACCAACCCGACCAATTTGCCAAAACGCACCACCAGGAAGTGCAACCAACATGCACAACCCAGCTGCAAAACCTTACCCTACAACCAACCATCCAACAACCTATCCCAGCGCCATCTGGTGGAACCAGGCATCCAACCCAGGGGCTAACCAACTAAAGGTCCGCCAACCAATCAACAAAGTAACTGGCTGGGCAACAAACCATTCCAAACATTAATACCAACCCGACCCTCTAACCATAACAATCCATCTAGCCCGTTCACCAATTAACAAAATAACCCCTCCCCCTTCCCCCAAACCTAACATAGTAAATAGCACCAGCGATGGGGGTCCGGCCAAGAGCTGCCCACTAAACTACCAAAACCTAAACCCCATAAACTAACCAAAAACCAGCTGCGAAAACTGGACTACCGGATCTACCATCTAACAGAACAAAAGAACAAAGGTTAACAAATCAAGACAAAACATCACCAAACAAAATCCCGGATGAGCCCCCATGTTACGGCCTGGCTCAAAGGCCGTAAACCAAACAAACCAAACTCTTAACTGATTAATAGAATATCCCAGAATGAGGTGTGAAAGTCTGTAGGTGTATGTACTGAATATATGTGATGCGTGTTGCATTCTAACCAAACTAAGAAACAGCCCAAACCAAGAAACCAACCAAACTAAGCCACAAACAAACAAAGAGAATGTGTGGTGCCAGGAGAGTCACACTACAGTATGCTGGAACACACCTTCTGGCCTGCTGAACCAAGGCAGGGCCGTGACACAGAAGCAGTATCGAAAATATTCAATAAAAGTAAATGTGAGAGGATCCACAGTTTAATATAATGTAGTTTTTAGGTCTAACAATGCAAAACTCCAAAAGGATTTTAGTAAGTAGCAACTTTAACTAACATCTAACTTAATATTACAGCCATGAAAAGTAGTCCTTTGGAAGTTTTAACAATGCTAAAGTCAAAGGTCACGGTGCAGGTGATGAGGCTAGTCACTGTGGAGCTGCCGTGCAGTAGATTCCACCCTCTTGGTTCCAAGAACATATCTTAAGACAAGAGGTGATTGTGCATTTGGTGCAGTGGCACTAAGGCTGTGGAACTCTCTGTTATTAGACTTGAGAGCCTTAGATTATTTTTAAAAACAGCTCATAACACTTATAACTTATAACACTTGGAACACTCAGGTTAAAGGTGAGTTAGTCTGTGTACATTAGCTGGTGATGATAGCTGCATACAGTATGCCTACCATTCATAAATATGGTGTAATTTGTCTCAATAAACCAGTGCAACAAAATATGGAGATTAATAATGATGGTGTTGTTGTGTCATGCAAGTGGTACTTAGATTGATTTTAGAGTAATAATCAACCAAACATACTCACATGATAGTATTTCCAGGTAAAAGGTACTACAGTTGTGTCTAATTTGTCAATGAACAGAAATGCTCAAGTATTTATTTTCCAGCAGAGGGCAGCAGATACATTTAGATAGGCTGAAAGGCAGAAAAGATGGTGCTTAAGGAACAAAAGTTACAAAATCAAGACTCATCATTCAAGCCAGATCATTTAGATTTCTGTCCTAATAATATACCATAATCATACACTTTTGCAAAATGCTTAAAATTGCTAAATAAAACCTTGTTGAATTTACATCAGTCAAAGGTGAGCTTGATTCCCACAGGACCATTGTATGGACAATTAGTATTGTGTACAGTTAGGCCTATACCTGTTTATGACACTGTGTTATCCTGGAGATGTTATTATGAGAAGACATTATGTCACATGAAGAATGCCGACACATTACACGGGCAGTAATATGAGTAGTCCATAGGCTTTTTCTATTGGTTTGCACAAAATGCATGCATTATCTTCTATGATCCAGTCCATATGTGTATGTACACAGAATATATAGATCTATAGTTTATTGATATATAGTCTGCAGTAACACCAGAATGCACAAACACACACACACACTGCGTCACTTCTATCTCTCTCTATCTCTCTCTCTCTCTCTCTCCTTCTCCAGCTAAGGGCCAGCCTTTGTTACGTCCATTGTTTATTAATGGCAAAGCATAGTCAATACAGTAAAAGTGAAAGGCCAAAAGCATTTCTAAAGCATTTTTCTGGAAGACTGACATTTGGGTCCCGTGTTACTGTAGGTCAATTCATGCAATATATTAACTATATAATGGTCAGTGGTTATTCATGAGGATGGCTTGTTTTGAAAGCTGCACTGTATTTATTGAATGAAGTATACATATTTACATATTATTTAAGATGAATTAGATTCATTTTTGATTTTTTTCATCCCAAATAAAATCCTTCCTCTTCTTGCAGACTAGCACTGAAGCTCTGTGGTTGGTGGTTCACCTTATATTAGACTGTATCACTCTAGCCAGCCTTCAACAGTGGAAGACAATAATAACACGGTCCATTAGTGCTCTCAAGCCTTACATGCCCCTACCTTGCAATCAGGAATGACCTTTCCCCTCCTGGATTCTTGATGCTTTATTTTCACATCATCCTTCTCTGGGTCTTGCTCGATACTCTTACCAAAGAAAAAGTTTTGACCAGCAAGTTGTAAATATACTGTAGTGTGTAATGTTACTGCCTTTGGTGAATGAAGGATGGTGCCGGTTTTCTCTAAATCTATTTCCTCTCACCCGAGAGGGCTGAAATTGGAGACTAGATTTTAAAATGCTATCCTTGTTGTGGTCATATTTTGTCTGAATCAAGAAGATTGATCAATTAACTGAGTGATCAAGGATTGTTGTGGAAATGATGACTGAATCAGGAAGACTCATTAGCATGACAGGGTTACCAGCCTGGTCTTATTCAGCAGTTTCAGATTGGGTAGAGCAGGATGTCTGTTGACTGATAGGGCTTGATTACCTTATAGCGTCAAAGTGTCCATCCCTGAGACACCTAGCCTATATGCTCCTGATGTGTTGGGTGGTTCCGTGTCCAGCTTGCACCACCATCGGTGAGTAAAAGAGCAATATTGAAAGCCCATTGAGTGGCTGTGGGTTAGAAAGGCAATATATAAATGCAGTCCATTGACCATTTTACCATTCCTGTGATAGAGTAGGCCTATAGTCTTACCTCTCTAACCACTCCATTAGATTACCCACAATGATTATTAAATGGTAAATGGTAAATTATTACGCATACTCTGTTGTCTCAGTAATTCAATTAATGTATTAGTCTTTCTTAAACATACCTTAATCTAATGTTAGTAAATCCTGCATCGAAACATAGAGGTGATATTTATCTACTAGGCTCTCTCTCTCTCTCTCTCCTGCTCTCTTTCTCTCTCCAAATTCCAATTCAATTCATTCAATTATTGATGAAGTAAGGAAACCTGTCAGCAACCAATAAATCACAATATCAATAATAGTGCCACAAGTGCAGTATATTGCAGTATAGCGGTACATTAAAAGATCAGAGCATATGCTATCAATGTTGCCTAATACATAAAATGCTACATAAAGGCAATAATAAACAACATTTCAGAAGACATTGTAAATTCAATCTAATAAATTCTGATGACCCGGTTCATTTAAGGAAGCCAGGAGAGTGTTTTTTGATGTCTGTTGATTACACACACAGTAAACCATAGTTTGACGTTGCTGCCTGTTCCTGGTCGTAGTTTCAGCCCTGCAGCCCACAATGTGCAGTCAGTCTCCTGAGAGAGACTCCAGAAACAAATGCAAAGCATTATAATTTCATGAAGGAGCAAGAGGAAGAGGGGGCAGAGAGAGAAAAACAATTTACCCAAAGAAATGGGCCGTAGACCATCCTTTCCTTCCTTCCTTCCTTCCTTCCTGTCTTCCTTACATGCCTTTATTGTTGGTTGTACATGCACACACATACAGTACACAGGCACACACAGTATAAACACACAGACACACTTACTGAATCTTTGAATGTAAGGTTATTTTAAACTAAACCTTTTTTCCCTGCAACACGCAAATGCACACACGCACACACACACACACACACACACTAACAAATGTCTGCCAGCACAGATGCAGATTGTAATTGGCCAGTATGGCTGTGGCAAAGATATTTTTAACACACATGCACACGCACTCACTCACACACTTCAATCATGGCTGAGCAACATCTGCCATATCCCACACAAAGTAAATCTAGTAGTTAAACATAAGCATAAACTTAATTCTTTCTTTTTCAATGTCACACACACGCACACCCACACACACAAACTCACACACACACACACACACACACACACACATACCATAGGCACGTTCTAACCATAATAGCAGCCCCTCCCAGTTTCAACCGCTCTGACATCACTTCTAAAGAGAGACATGTGGACCAGCCAATGCTACCAACTGAAATTACTACTTTTTCTCTCTCAATAATTATCTTACACTATATTATCGAAGTGGCCACCTTACTGTAAGGCCATGCAAAAGAGGGCTTAACACTTCACCTGATTAAATTTGATCATTTGAAATGGCATTATAACCATGAGATCCTGTAACTCTACTAGAATTAGTGCTGATGATGTAATTTCTTGAAAAACATGTAAAACCTCCATGGCCACATGACACCTTGATGACATTTTGTTTAGTGATGTTAATTATTTAATCTCACTCATTAGGCTCCAAAGAGGAATATTGAGATAGTTAGTTAGATAGTTTATTATTTGTTTGTTGTTATTTGTTCATTCAACAGGTTTTATCTCCTCTTGTGCGTGTTGGACCTTTACTCCTGATTAGGATACAAAATATGATTATTGTAAAGGAAATTAACAGTAATAAAAACTATACGTCTTAAATTAGAAATTTAAAGAATACCAAAAATATCTTACATAAAAAATCCTTAGAAAATTTAGCCTTTGAATCTTCTTCCATGTTAAGTTTTGAGATGCGTAAAAGCTCAAATGTTATTTCCGATAAAAAAATGTATATATTACTTTCTTTTATATATATGTGTGTGTGTGTGCATATACTAATAATGTCCAAATTGATGTACATGGTTAAAACCGAATATCTTTTTTATTTTTATTTTATACATGCCTGTGTTAGCTGTGATTGACATTTGGGTGTGTGTGTATTGTTATTGTTATTGGTTTGCAACAGAAAGGCATGGTTGTTTGAAGGAGAAATTGAAACTCTGGGTTAGCATTTACTGCTAACCTTTCTAGCTAGCACACAGAGGGGAGGGACAGCGAGGATGCTGGAGAAGGGCGAGAAATAGGAGGAAGGCAGAGCGCAAGATGGACATATCAAACACGCAGCCCCCTGCTGAGCGGGGAATGGGAATGCTGCTGGCACCAACATGAATATTTCAGCAGATACAGCTCCAGCTCTCTGTATCTCTTTCTCTATCTCACTCTGTCACTTTGTGTGTGTGTGTGTGTGTGTGTGTGTGTGTCTTTCCTCGGTCTCTCACCTTTTCTTCCTTTCTTTTCCCTGAACCACTCCCCCGTACATCCACCCTAATATTCTGATTCCTGTCTGTTCAGTCCCGGGTGAAAAGCCCACAACACTGGAACTGTAGAGAGATAGGGAGATAAATACGATGAATACAGAAATATGAAGCTTTAGATTGACCTACGCTATCCACTGACCTATTCTGAATCAGGACATGCGTGTGTTGGCTCTACCTGGTTCATCAGGCACCCCTGCAGAACAGTTGTGGTGGTTTGGCCCATGCTAGACCATACAAACCAAGCCAAACTGGATGAAAACAAATGTCAGTTGGTAGGGATATTTTTCAAGACGCTAAATAAATATTTCATAGGTTGAATTAAAAGTGATATTTTCTATAGTCTATACAGCATTGATTGGAGCATGGCTTGTTTGTTGAAACAAAACAAAATTGAAACATCTGAAAAAATTGGTATGAAAGTAATTAAGATTATAGCATAGCTGATAGATGATAACTACAGTCATCTCATGAATGAATGAATTTGTTATATTCATTCAAAAATATTTAACATTACGGTTACCAATATTCATCTTGTAAAGCAAATGATTAGCTTTGCATCTGCCAACATGGCTGCCGTTTCATTCAGGCCTCACATTTGCCCTGGGTCAGAGATGGAAAATGCAATGATAACACATGCTAAAAATGTCCCGGTCTGTCCATGGGAGAGACTGTGTGTGTGTGTGTGTGTGTGGGAAGGGGGGGGGTAAGATCTCTCTTATCCTCCAACCGAGGAGGATACGAGAGATAAGACCAAAAGTGTGTGTGCATGTCTGCGTTGGTCATGTGTGTGTTTACGTAGATGTGCGTGTGCTTTGCAATGGTTCAGTCTCGTCACACATACCACTGGACAACCAAGTCTGCACTACCGTGATAACACACGTGCACACACACATTATTACAAATATAGACTCACAACACATATAGACATGCATCATATTCACACACTGCTGCTGTCACACACACACACACACACACACACACACACTTCTTTCTCTCTCTCTCTCTCCTTTCCTCCCCCTGTATTTCACACTTTCACAGTGTCTGAATGAGTTTTATACACAATACAGTAAATACTGTAATAGACCCTCTGCCTACTGTATTTGTTTATCTTCCTGTCTTGTTATCCCTAAGTGTACCTCCACCTACATGTCAACATGTCAGCATCTTGCTGCTCCACCCTCTATTTACCAACATCGTTAGGCTCCCTTCTGTGACCATTAGCATTTCAAAGTAAAAGCCCTGTGCTGTCTGTGGTGAGGTCTGGGGGAGCACAGTTAGTGCATTAAGGCTCAAACCCAAGGATAACTAGCTAGAGTAAGCTTTGTGTGCCGTGTTTAGTCAAATATATTATTTTATTTGTTATTTACTTTATTTTTGGACTCAGTAAACACATTTCCAATTATTTAAATGTAAGTTGGGAAAGGCGCGCATATGTAGGAGAAAAAAACATTTATTTTACCTACTGGTTACACAGGGGGAGAGCAGAGCAGAGGAGAGCAGAGGAGAGGAGATGAGAGGAGAGGAGAGGAGAGGAGAGGAGAGGAGATAGAAATACACCAATAAGAGAGAAGGAGAGATGGCTAGATAGCAGGAGGGGACAAAATAGAAAGCCACTGAAGTGCCATTTTGAGGAAGAAGGGATGAAACTGCGGTGAGAGGAGAGAGGGGGGAGGATATGATGGGATAAAAAGATACGATGAAAGAGAAGTGGAGAGAACAGAGCCATTATTTTAACAAGGAGGTCACCCTATATTATACACGTATGGTGTACAGTAGGAGCAGGTGTGCGTGCATGTGTGTTTAATGGAGGATTAATATTACCAGCTCTCTATGGTAATTTCAACATGTCACATTCTAAAGGCCATCACTGTGGGCAATCAGCCACATCCGCACACACACTGCAAATGTCACTGGCGGATCGTACGCTGGTGTTTGCTAAGGTGTTTTAGCGTGTGTGTATGCCTACGTGTGTCATCTTTGTGTCCTCCTTGGCCGTCTCTTTGTGGTTTCACTAATGATGTTAACATAATGAAACGAATTTAAGGGCATGATGCCTACAAAGGGTTACCTTATAGGCGAACACAGTACATAGATTGCTTCTTTGTCTTCAAGAGTCACAGTTGAGTCGGAATAAAGGTGTGCTACCTGAGAACGATATTTCTGCCACAGCCCAGCTGCTTATATTTGGAACAAAACTGTCTGCATTTGTGGATGGATTGAACAGCATGTAGGGAATGGTGTGAGATTATGGGGAGGAGGGGAAGAGAGGAATTTAAGCCAGTCAGCACTCAGGTATAATATGAACTCAGGTTTTATATCCTCTTCAGCACTCTTTGATATATCTACATATTGACATAAAATATAATATATATTCTCTGATGTTGCTTCACTCTAATGTCGAAACAGTGTTTATTCAAGTTTCATTTCACTATTATAATGAAGGAAATGTGGATAGTGAGCCTCTCCGGGAAACATCACCTTATCGTGGTGGAGAGGTTTGGGTGCCCCTATAAACCTGAGGGCTGTGTTGTCTGGAGCCTAGTGCTCCTGGTAGGGTCTCCAAAGGCAAAGTGGTCTCAGGGGAGGGGC
>JAODOY010002802.1:0-11931 GCA_025399855.1 Forbesichthys papilliferus | reverse complement strand
ACATCGCCTGCAGCTGGTACAAAATGCTGCCGCTAGACTGCTGACTGGAACAAAGAAAAGGGACCATGTAACACCAGCCCTGGCCTACCTCCACTGGCTTCCTGTATGCTTCAGGCTTGATTTTCAGGTGTTATTGCTTGTTTTTAAGGCCCTACATGGATTGGCCCCCTCTTATTTAGCTGCATTTATTAATCGCCACTCCCCAGACAGAGCACTAAGGTCAAAAAATGTAAGACTCCTGGAGGTCCATAGAGCCAGGCTTAAAACAAAAGGGGATCGAGCTTTTGCAGTGGGCGCTCCCGTCCTGTGGAATAATCTCCCACTCAATATTCAAGAGGCACAGACCTTGAATGCTTTTAAATCTATGCTAAAGACACATTGTTTATCTTTGGCTTTTAACTGTAACTGATCTGCCACTGAATGTCTGCGTGGTCATTTTGTTTGGTTCCCTTACCTGTACTATTGTCTACGTTGTTTTTTTTGTCTGTTACAACTTATGTGTACAAACGTCTATGTTGTCATTTTGTTTGTTTTCCTTTTACTTGTACATATGTTTTTTAAACTGTTTATTTATCTTATTGGTTTTTACTTTGGTCAACCACGGTTGTTTTAAAAACGTGCTATATAAATCAAATTGACATTGACATAAATAACACTATGGTTATTCTTCTATGAGTCTCTGGCACTGTTATATTGGGGGGTCGCGAGCTGAAAGGTTTGAGAACCCCTGCACTATACTGTAGATTGGGGAGGATGGGGGGGGGGGGCATTGTCAGCTCTGATGCCTCTATTAAACTGACATGCATTCTTGCGGATCGGTGGTAGGGCTCAACAAATGGTAGGATGCCGTTGTGAAAAGGTACAGTGTATAACTAGTGTGAGCTAACATGTCATGTTCTCTCTCTACAGCGTTCTCAAACAGGAAGTGAGAGAAGGGGGGGGGGTGGGGGGATGGTGAGAGAGAATGAAACAGCGAGATGGAGAGAGAGAGAGAGAGAGAGGGGGGACAAAGAAGTGAGTCAAACTGCACCTTGTATTGGCAGTGAGGTCTCCAAGGCCCACACAACTACATGTAGCGTCGCAGCTTTCAAACTCGCTCCTATCAGCGCTGTGACTCATTTCATGGATGTATATAATGCATGTTCTTCAAGGGCAGGGGTGTTGCAGAGGACAGGGTCTAGCTATGCTGTACATAGCTGCTGTAGCTACTAGCTACACACTGTAAAAAACGGTCTAATCATGACAGTAAAAGACCGTAAACTCTAAAATGGGTTAATACAGATTCTGCAACAGTGAAACACCATAAAAATACATTTCAGCCAAAACAAAGATGTTTGCATTACTCCACAATAACATTTCACTGTCTTTATAGACGTATGCTGTATATTACAGCCAAGACTGTAGTTTACGCTTTGAATAAATTATTTGTTGTAAAAGTATTTGCAAAAAACTCAAGAAAAAAGAAAATTGTCAGAAAAATGAATGAGACCATTTCAAATATACCCTATAAGTTAAATAGTGAATACCCTAATGCTGTAAAAAATAAAGGGTTGCTTTTATGGTAAAAAAAAAAACTGGCAGCTGTAATTGCCAGGATATCACCATTACAAATACAGTAGAACTTGACCACGATGAAGCAGTATTTAAGTTTGCAGTAACAGCCCACACACCGGGACGGCTGCACGGTATTCCTAAGGTATTTTCATGTTACAGTATATATGATATATATATATATACACTGAACTTGAACGCACCTCAGCATCAGCTTTGCCGAAGCCAAACATGCAAGAGTGAATAAATGTAAGTGTAAACACACAAGAACAGTATCAAAGGGCCGCGGCTCTTAACCAGCTCAAAATGTAGACAGTAGGCCTGTTAGTTATCGTCTTTCCTGTTGTGTCTTTATGAGATCCAGTGCATTACGGCCGCAATGTGCGACTGCAAGCAAAATCCTGGCGCACAAACAAATAGGAATACAGTCACAAAATAATGCAAACCAGTCAGATAACTGGATTTCAGTTACTTTTCCAAGACTAAAGCCAGAAAGCCAAGACTGAGCCCAGTTATTTTTCTGTTATTCCAGCTATCCCTCTTTTCTCTGCATTCTGAGCCAGCTCCAACTTAATAGCAATAGCATCAGCCGCTGGAAATTATGGATACCCATGAATCCTTTCTTCTAACCACTGTGCTCGTTTGTAATTTTGTCATATTTGCAGATATAACCGGAGGGATGCGATCCTCCAGGTGTGTGCGGGCTGGATTGGTGTGCTTGGGGGAAGAAGGGACGTCTAAATCCGTGCATGGTCAGTTGTCCCGCCTTAACGGGCTTAACAATATTGACTTAGGAGTGTCTGAGAGGTGCCAACACCATGAAAGGCCAATACACAGTTGAGCATGCAAGGCTCCTCCGTGAAACGCTATCGGTGCATTACCGCCACCTACTGTCTACATGGTGCATTACCACCACGTACACTCTAGATTAGAATGTAGCACATGCGCTTTTTAACAAGGTTAGTAAGTCATTGAGCGACATTTCCTCATATTGGCCAGTCCCGCTACATGCGACCCGGCAAATACATGCAGTAGCTGTTTTTCAAGTCATAAGTATATCATTTGATTTGCTATACACAAGATTGTGAATGTAAACCAAATTAGAACTATTAATATAAATAATGTGTTCTGGCTTGTGAGTCCTCACAAGAACCTTTATTAAGTAATAAAGTCATATACTCTATAATTTGGGAAGTTTACTTCACAACCCCAATTACACGGCAACGAAAAGACTGAAACTGTTGTGTGTGAAAGTTCACACATTCCCTTATTCATATTGTGAGTGAAGCCCTCTGCCTCTGGTAATGAAATATTAAGTATAGAAGTTCAAAGAACATATGAATGCAGTCTGCTCTCAGAAACACCGAAAAGATCAATCACCATCCTGAAGAATAGAATAAATTATAAGGCTATATTTTACAAGTCGTCTCTTTATATGAACTAACACGAATGTAAATTAAAATCTCGATGCAAAAACTGTCTCAACAGTTTTTCAATTGCTTTACCCCAACACACACTCACTCACCCAAAGCCACAGAAATTATTAAGACAACTTCCCAAATACACAAACCTCAATTTCCTTATCCCACAGCTAAATGACAGATAAAAAGCAATTCATTTCCGACCATTTAAAGCCAGCCAAGTTATTCCCATTCCAATTAGAGGCACGGCAAGGTTTCTGTGCAACATTATTTTTCTCCAGAAGCAGCCATATAGTTATAGTATGGAGATTTCAGGTGAATGGTGCAATATCGTTAAATAAAGTACATTCGTGCATAGTGTCAGCAAATCATAACGCAAACTAAATATACAATGAATCCACCTGGAACTGGTGTGGAAGGGGGAGGGGGGGTTGGATATGAAACAAGGAAAGAGTAATAGCTATCTATTCTCTTCCCCGCATCATATACACAATTTCTATGACCACATTTTTTAGTATCATGCACAATTAATTTATGCAGGCCCCTCTTGCCTCTGACGGACACGCTGAAAACAGCAAGCTAAGGAGTTGCTGAAGGGAATTTTAGTTCAATTGGTGATTTAACACAAACAAACAAAAAAGTCATTGATTATGCTATTGATTATTGATTGAGTATTGATTATTAAGTTTTTGCAAAAGAGAAAATGACAGAGAAACACACACTGACTGTTAATATAATATATAGTTAATAGAATATACTGTGTGTAAAATACCTATGGGTACATAGTCATCATTAAATAGTTAAATAGTAGTGTTAATATAATATATAGTTAATAGAATATACTGTGTGTAAAATACCTATGGATACATAGTCATCATTAAATAGTTAAATAGTAGTGTTAATATAATATACAGTTAATAGAATATACTGTAAAATACCTATGGATACATAGTCATCATTACATAGTTAAATAGCAGTGGTGCTACTTCAGTTTTACTGCTCTAAAGACTACACGGTCTTGTTAGCAAGGAGCTGCTTTCCATGTAACAACATGATAGTCCATAGCTCTAGAATAAACTATCCAACTATCTAACTAGACAACTATCCTGTCCAGCTCTCAGTAGATAACACTGATTATGCCATTGACAACCGAGAACAACATGCACTTCCTCAATCGATCACGCCGTGGTTTTGGGTTTTGCCATTTAATAAAAGGTAAATAAGTATCGGCTGCTAAGAGTAGTTGCCGTATGTATGTCTGTGTTGTGCAATGACACATTAATCCAATCAGTAGTCTGCATTGTTGTCACATCACATTATGGTTTTGCCTCAGCCCGCTTGGAACCTCGACAAAGCAGGTACTTGAAAAAGTACCTGGTACCAGGTAAAGCCTTCTTTTCTCTTTTAAAATGTTTTGGATGTTTAGGAAATGCAGGTTTAAAACACTAACCTCTGAACTGAGATGTTAATCTACAATATACAGCACATTTGCATTTCAGTTATCTTAAGATCAATACAGTGCCCTCTCCAGACTAATAATAGTATTAGCAACCAGATTAGCATTCTCCTTTGACCTCTACGCCATTAAGATCCAACAACAATAACGATCCTCTCAGCGAGGAGATGAGAGGCCCATTCCCATAGAGATTCTTTTTCAGCACAAAACAGGCCACTGAAAAATGTATGTAATTTTAAAGTGCTATTATTTATCGCTGGGCTGCAGGCTATAGCTATTGTATGCATGAAGAATATTACAATAGACCAATTCATTCAATTCCCCCAATGCACAGCTAATGAAAAACAGTAATTTCCATGGAGCACTTCAGGAACCAGTTGAGATGCACATTAACTGCCAGTGTGGCCTTGTGTTGAAAGGCTGTTCTTGCTGCAACCTTGGCATTATCAATAGAACAACTGGCTTAGAGGTGCAGAGGTTTCTGGTTTAAAGGTATAGTCAGCGATTGTAAGCGGAAATTTTTTTTTTCCTTTTCGGGTATCTCTACACAGTTCGCTAGCTGCCTGTTTTTTGTACATGCTAGAAAATAAACATTATAGTGTTACTACAAAACCATGGGTCTGCAAATGAGAAAACCAACAAAGTGGTGCAGACCGCACCACACAACAATACCAGTTTTGTGTGTCCAGTGTGGGGGGGGGGGGAGGAGCTTCTGAGGGAGCACCCTATAGGTGCCACCCTGAAGGCAGAGGTTGATAAAAAAAGCATGACTGACTACACCTTTAATGTAGCAATGGTACACGTCCAGAGGACGTCAGAGGACATCAGAGGACGCAGTCAGCGTCGTTCGCCAATGTCTACCAACGTCTACTCTTGAGCAGTGCAATTAAAACACACAAATCAAGGACCTGCCAATATCGCTCACACACTGGCGGACGTGTGCGCCCAAAGCATTGTGTGGCATGTACCGTAGAATAAAATGCCTCTTCCTTAAACCAGAAATGTACAGGCACACAGGTTTGGTGACAAAATATTAGCTGTTAGAGTGATTCGTTGACACAAGTGTCTTGCACTGAAGAAGAAGAAGAAGAAGAAGAAAGAAATCTTGCTAAATAAAACTAAGATGTAAAGCTAAGAAGTGGTCCTCAACAGAAAACCTCTGCGGAAAAATATGCCAAGCCACCCTCGGCTTCTTCACAAGATAAAGCTTGTTAGACCAGCTAAGGTACAAGAGTGGTCATTAAAAACAGACTCTATGCAGTAACTACACTAGATAAAAGCACTAGTCTTATTGAACAAATGCTAAAACCAGAGCTTCACTATATACATCACAGTATAATCAGCGGCAATGGAAACCAAGCTAGAATTCAAACGGCTGTGTTAATAATGTACTATTAAGTCTAATTTCATGGGAGATGAAAGTTTTGCAGTAACCATGTTAATAAAGGCTCTTTATTTTACCTTTATTTTAGCAAGGACGTCCAATTGAAATATTATCTTTTTTAGAAGGGATACCTTGGCAAAGGCACCGCTGAGTTAAAATACATTACAAGGAGTACAGTGAAAATAAAATACAATATGAGGCCTAGATAGTCATGGCATCTGGTCACCAGCAAAGCGACAAAGATGTGTACATTTAGACCTAACCAACATTAACAACAATTTATCCTAAGTATTAAAAAGTGCATAACATTGAGAAAAAAAATGATTTCAGAGATATTCTTTCTGAAGGCAGTTTTTAAATATGTGCCCAACATTTCACCTTAAAGGTACGGTCAATCATTCTAGAGAATACTTGCTAAATTCAAACTCAAATCAAAACTAAAAACATCCTCCCTTCAATGCCATAGGGTGCTCCTTCAGAAGCTCCGCCCCACAAATTGGAAAAAGATTGCCAAGACTAGGATATTGTTGTTGTGTGCAGTCTATAGCACATTGTGTTCCCATTTACAGAGTCTGTGCTGTGTAGAAGTACTGCATTGTATTTTCAGAACACAGAAAACAGTAAACTAGTGGACTGACTGTGAGGAGACATTCAGCTTACAATCGCTTACTATACCTTTAACCGGAAGCTCATTTCCTAGACCACGGGGCAAACAAAACTCTAAATCCCTAGTAGCTTTGGAGTGTCCCCACAGACAAGGGCAAGAGAAAAGTGATTTCCCCGGGGGTCCCAAAACGGCATTACATATAATGGGACATAAGTTTATCTGTCAGAAGACATACATTCAACAACTGGGAGTGCCCTGATTGCTCGCTGGATCACGTCAGCTAGCTATACTCTACCTTCTCATGAGAGACAAGGGTTTGAGGAATGGCGTCAAGCAGAGCCGTGTAGAAAAGAGTTGTGCCAACGGAAGTTCAAAATTCTCAATGGCCACATGATTCATGGAGACGCAAAACAGTTCCAGGAAGTGCTTGGCATTTTGAATTTATACATAACTGCAATTTTTCTTAATTAGTAGTCAATAAATGCATAAATTTACATTCATAATATATTTTATAGGGTTATTCTAGTATTCACAGCTAACTTTCGGGAACTGTTTTGAGGTTCCACGTTTCCGCCTTGCTGTGAAAAAACGGTTCATTGGAGTGAACGGAGATGATGCAAAGCTACTAGGAGTACATGTTACTCCTGTCAAGTATCAATTATTCACGGACCATGCTTACATGCAGGTGAAGGTTGAATAATAGGAAGAACAGATACTAGTAAGCAACAGTGAGAGCAGAAACACAGAGAAGACAGAGGATCCAGACAGAACACGTTCATGATTAAATAAATAAAAGGCAAACAGCCACAGACAAAGACAACCGATAAGAATACCTGGTAGAGCCCATGTCCTAACATGTCCTAACCATGTCCTACCATGTCCTAACATGTCCTAACATGTCCTAACCATGTCCTACCATGTTCTAACATGTCCTAACATGTCCTAACATGTCCTAACCATGTCCTAACCTGTCCTAACCATGTCCTACCATGTCCTAACATGTCCTAACCATGTCCTAACCATGTCCTACCATGTTCTAACATGTCCTACCATGTCCTAACATGTCCTAACCATGTCCTAACCATGTCCTACCATGTCCTACCATGTCCTAACATGTCCTAACATGTCCTAACATGTCCTAACCATGTCCTAACATGTCTTAACCATGTCCTAACCATGCCCTCAATATATATATATATATATATATATATATATATATCCTCAATATGTCCTAACATGTGCTAACCATGTCCTAACATATATCCTCAACATGTCCTACCATGTCCTAACATATATCCTCAACATGTCCTACCATGTCCTAACCATGTCCTAACATATATCCTCAACATGTCCTAACCATGCACACATTTATGTGGCACTGCGGAAACCCAGCGAGCCATGAACCAAGGTTGCCGGAGATTACCCAGGACCATGACTAAACAGCTTGGGCAACCTTTCTCTCTCTATCACACACACACTATTCCACATGCTCTCGCTCTCCCTCTTTCTCTCTCCCTCTTCCTCTCTCTCTCCTCCTCTCTCCATCCACACCCCCCTCTCCTCCCATGCTCCTTAATAAACCATCCATTTGCCTCCTGCTCTGTACGGGTGGGAGGCACACGCATATATGAATCTCAAGCAGGCGGCTAGCGAGCAAGCACTAGGGCTGCAGTGATGTAACATGACGGGGTTTCTTGCACACCCCCCCCCCTCTCTCTCTCTCTCCCTCTCTCTCTCCTTCTCCCTCCTTCTTTCCCTCTGAAGGAGGGCTGAACTGACGGAGGAAAACGAAAGACAGTAAGTGGGAGGTAGAATAGACAATTGACTCGATGGGAGCTTACAGTGGCCAAATGGATGGGGAGAGCAAGGGGCAGAGAGAGAGAGAGAGAGAGAGAGAGAGAGATTAAAATAAGAGAGAGAGAGAGAGAGAGAGAGAGAGAGAGAGCGAATAGAGGGAAAAGTCCTCCCCTCCTCTCCCTCTTGACCCTTCCTCTCCACCCCATACCCCCCCACCACCACTCCCCCCTTCCCCCCCGCCTCTGTTAAATAAAATGCTCCATTAGGGAGCTGTTTTAGGCCAGAGCGTTACATTAGAGCTTGCCGTGCATTGTGGGTAACCGTGACTCTCTGTGTGTGTGTGTGTGTGTGTGTGTGTGTGTGTGTGTGTGTGTGTGTGTGTCACGGATCTTACAGAGGTGTTTTAGAAAATCACACACACACACACAAACACACACACACCAAAGGTTCGAGCTTCTCTGCTCTGCATGCGCGACACACAGGAAGTGCTATGTTGGCACAAAATTAAGTCTCACGCACATGTGCGAATGCCGCTGAGAAAACGCTCCGAGACTAGATTCCGTTTGCTTTAAAAGTAAAGTCGGCTGTCCTGGAGACACCTTGTTGAGGTGACAAAGTCACCCTTCAACGCCATCGAAGAACGCCCTCAATAGCACCGCCCACCACACATTGGACACACACTGCCACGGCTATATGATGTTGTTGCGTGGTGCGGTCTGCACCACTGTGTTTGCGTTCCTGTTTACAGAGCCAGGGTGTGAACACAAAACGGACAGAATTGGCCGAATTTGACCAAACACACCTTAAAATCCTTTAACAACCGGCTTCCCACTGCGCGTCAACAGTACGACCACTGGCGGAGCATTCGACGGACAATGTATTCCACAGTTTGATGACCTAATAGAGTAGCAAACATGCAGATTAGAGACTGTCGGTAGTCTATTTAAATCAGCCTCACCCCCCCAACACACACACACTCGTCCCCGCCTGCTGTTCAGTCTGTCCAGATTCAAAGATTTAATTGTCACATGTGCAAATTAATCGTGGCTACTCCCAACAGACTAGTAGAGACATATTACAGTAATATGGATACAGAACATATTTTAACAAAATGCACATAAGGACATACAGAAAATATGTGGATGTATTATGTACTGCTAAAATACAAATATATCATTATATATACACAAAAGTGAGTACACCCCTCACATATGTGCAAATATGTGAGCATATCTTTTCATGTGACAACATTGAAGAAATTACACTTTTCTGCAATGTAAAGTAGTGATTGTACAGCTTGTAGAACAGTGTACATTTGCTGTCCCTTCAAAATAACACAACCCAGCCATTAATGCCTAAACCGCTGGCAACAAAAGTGAGTACTGTATATATATACACAGTAATAGGGCGTTATGGACCAAAAATAATATCCCGATACACGATGTATATCGGTATTTTCTATAAAGTGGGCTAAATCTTCAGGCATATATAAAAAACAGGAAACCTGATGAGGTGAAGTGAGGATGTAGGATTTAGGCATAGTGCAGAGGGAAGGCACCCAAAATCTTCAGCTACGCCTACCGGAGGTGGAACAAAGCACAACAGTGAATGTTTTAGAGGGGTCTTTCCATTTTGGCTTTGTGGCTCTGGAGGAAACAATAGAGAGTCACGTAGCGTTAAGTGTCATGACGTTGTCCCGCCACAATCCTCAAGCCGAAGAGAGCATTGTTTTGGTGCGAGACGAAAGCTGTAGTTTACGGAGCGGTTACACAGAAAACTAAAGATTACTTTATAGTTTCACAACAAACTGAAACGTTCTTGACTTGAACAATTATCTTTTATATAGACCCACATGTGTACTTCGTGTCACAAAGCAAACGGCATCTAAAAATACGTTAATTCTCCCCGTTGACTACCATACATATTTTTACCAAACTAAGGTCCCATAACGTGGAAGTGATTTCGGCTCTTTACAGACCTGCTATGAGTCAGAAGTTCTCAAAGTTTTTTGAGCCACTATCCTTAAATAAGTGTTTTGTTTGACTAATATGTTGATAAATTGTGTTATTAGAAGTTATCAAACTGTACTGAAAATCCCTGATTAATGGAATATGTTTGCAAAACACTGTACACATTTAACTGACATCTTGACTTTAATTTAACTATTTGATGGATAGTTTGATTAATTGGTCAGTTGATTGATTGATTGAGGAAATCCAGTAGTTGTACCCTTCAACATGAGTGACATTTCATCCATATCTTTGCTTTCTGGCAAAACCTGTCCAGAAAGTGACAGTCGAGTGTCTAAGGAATAGTATATTGACCACTTAAAACTGATGACAAAATTAAAATTCGACACAAACACCATTTTTTTCCATGGATTAGGGTTCCACAAATTTTATGATTGATCTTTAATGAAGTACTGCCAGTTATTCGGGTTTCATTCCTTATCACACAAGCTTATAAACAGCTTGGCAGATCAACGCGTTGACAAGTCGAGCTGAGTCACGTCTCTCTCTCTCTCTCTGCCTTTCTCTTTTTTCTACGAATTAATCCCGTCTCGCAGAATGTTAGCGAAGATAATTTCCTGGTGCTTTCATCTTCGTTTTAACTGGCATGCTCAATTATAATGGGGCATTGGCCGGTATCCGTTAAGAAACAACACCTATTGCTTTTGTTACCAAAATATAAACTACTGTACTAGCAGGCGACAAGGTTGTCGTCCGACAACAGAAGCTGGAATAAGGCGGATGCGACGGGAATATGCAGTGGGGGGCCGCTGCCATGACGACGATCAAACAACAATATGCGCATAAAAGTTAAAAACTGTAGGGGGAGGAGTAGGGAAGAGCGCCAGCTCGAGCTATCTGAGGTTCAAACAAAAAAAACAGCCAAGAGAGTCTCTTTAAACATGCACGGATACGGTGGTGTCTTCTTCTATGGTGCCGTGTCTCCACCACAACACAGCACAGAGAAGATTTCACACCTCAACAGATAAATCCTACAATAATCCCTTCTTCCACCCAGTTTTGGCTAATGAAGACCTGCTGTCAGCGACGCTTAATGTTTTCTGCTGAAAGACAGATGTGTCCTCCCCCCCACAAACACACACACACACACACACACACACACACACACACACACAGGCAACACACGCCCTTCAATGTCTGACAAGCGTCTGTATGTTCGACAAGACAGAATCGTATTAGACAGACAGAAGTGAACTAATTCCTCAGCAACATATTAATGAGGAATATCCTCTGTGCCTGCCACAAGCTTAGCGTCCATATTGGCCTAAACTGATGTTTTTTTGCCGATACCGACAAGAATACAGTAAAGAATGTTGGTTCTACATCGTATATTCATACCGCAGGTCGTCGGGAGTCAATACATACAACATTTTGCATCGTCCGCTAGCCACAAATCATTGCGGGGATTACATTATCTAGCTAACACCATTTGATCGTTTTACCTGGTACATCCTGCAAAACCCTGTTGGATGTGTGCGTGTGTGTGTGTGTGTGTGTGTGTGCGTGTGTGTGAGTGTGTGTGCGTGCGTGTGTGTGTGTGTGATTGCTAGCATCCCGGTTTTGTGCTAAATTAGAACAGCGCTCCACCTGCACCTCGGGAGTCGATCCTCTTTCATCCCGCCTTAGACGTTCCTTTTTCTCTCTCTCTCTCTACCCCCACCCTGTCTTCTCTTGCCCTCCCTGCC
>JAODOY010002801.1:0-11931 GCA_025399855.1 Forbesichthys papilliferus | reverse complement strand
CATGACCATAGGTGAGGGTAGGAACAAAAATTGCCCGGTAGATCGAGAGCTTTGCCTTCCAGCTCAGCTCTCTTTTCATCCCTACGGTGCGGTAAAGCGATTGCAAAACAGCTCCCGCTGCTCCGATTCTCCGGCCAATCTCTCGCTCCATAGTTCCCTCACTCGCGAACAAGACCCTGAGGTACTTAAACTCCTTCACTTGGGGTAAGGACTCATTCCTTAGCCTATGCTAATTAAAGTGATGACACTTTAAAAGGAACTAGGCTATATAGCTTTTGGTCGGAAATAAACTATCGCTGACTTTAAAGACACGTTAGTAGTTATTCTTTTTCAAACTACTTTCCCATTCATTATTATAATGTACAGTATAAAATACAAACAAAACTGTATCATCCTCAGTTTTAACATTCTCTTGCTTGCAGAACAACAGAGACAGCATGCTTTCGGTAGAGCAGCATGCTGTCTCTGCATCTAATGCATGAATAATATCATACTATAACCAGGGATTAAACTGGGCCAGATCCAGTATATATACAGTTTATAGGTATATTGCCAAGTTAACGGTACATTTTGCAAATCAACGTATTTAGGCTCTGGCAGTCGCCATATTTGCAGGACCTGATTCCGGATCAATATAATGGAATAAATGTGTGGCTAATAAATGTTTAACTAATTGACCCATATAGCTGTCATAAATAGAGATACTATAGCTATAGAGACCAACATAGATTTTGGAATCAGGCTTAAATGTTTATTTTTTCCTGTAAAGTCTGACATTTTAACACTGGACGCTAAGGGGACTGACCCCCTTTTGCAGTCAGCCTCAAGTGGCCATTCGATGAACTGCAGGTTTTGGCACTGTCGTATTTTATTCATTTCTCAGGACCGGAGGTTCCCGCTTGGCAGTGACATGCGGGCACGGCCGGACTGCTATGAAAACAGAGGAGCTCGGATGACAACACACCAAGTGTGTGATGTAATTCTCTGACACAACTGTCCAATTGTCACCGATACCGATCCAGCTAATTAAGTCAGTATTGGAACGATTTCCGATCTCAGTATCATATCGGTGCCATCCCTAGTATCCCCCATATCCCCATATCAATCATCCCCATATTAATGCATCCCTAAATCCATTTCTGCACTTTACAAAATACAATAAAATAGTTATCCAAGTTTAACCATTTTAGCCACTGTGCCAGAAAGAAAAACTGCAAAATTCCAGCAAGGACATTCTCATTCTTAGGCAAAGGAAATTATGGTATTTTTATTTAGTTCTAGAACCTTTTAACCAAAGAGGAAATAAATCGTTCACTTTCATTTGTGTGATGAATTCTCTCTGATAAATAATATCTATCTGAAAAAACATTTTCAACAAGACCATGTACACAGTTACAAATGTGTTTCAGAAATATATTCCATTAAATCAACTCTTGAAAGAAGCATGGCGTGTAATTAAAAAACAAACAACATTTCAATCCAGCAATGAATTAATTATTTAGGCTGACATAAAGTAATCTCACACTGTACTTATTTATTAAATGTCCCCATACATTAAGCTAAGCCTTACTATGGGCGCCACATGCTGTTGAGTTTGAAAACCCCATAATTGAGTAGGCCTGTTGTCTTTTTTATCAGAGTCACTTGCCTTCACTTGGCTTTAATTGAATCAAGGAATTCTGAAAAACATTCCAAACATCAGCAGTTGAGCCTCTCTACAGTGTGTCTGCTTCGGGCTAGGGACCCGAGACCAAAACAGCCGCTGGGCATTCAGGAAATCTCCAGAGCTGAGACAATTGGCTATTCGCCTGTGCAGTCTACATGTCAGCTAGCCAAGCAACAATATGGCAGTAATGTAGGGGGGATAGAAAGACTCGATAGCCAAAGCCAAGCATTAACTAAGTCCCTTTTATTGTCTCCATGAATCCATGAATCCCTGAATAAACCCATACTGTATGTTTCTTTAGGCTTCAGTCATTATCAGGATACTCTTAAAAACATTATTGTTTGCCATATCACCTAGCCCAATGGTCATCCACTCGTTGACCATGAGCACCCTGGTGAAAAACTGTCAAAAGAAATTGCCATTGATGGCATCGAGGTCCTGTCAGACAAGACTCACTGGGAGCTCAAGATCCATCACAAATGTCCCTATCCACCAAAGAAATCACCCCTACCTCCCGAAACACATCATAAAATATCCTCCATCTGCCACACAAGCAGGGCATGGTGACTGCAAGCAATGCATTTCCGTCATACTTCCGCACAGGTGATTTTTGGCAGTATGTGCTAATATGTCAATATGTCACCTACTTGGTTTATCTGTGTCTACAACATAAAGGTAAACTAGTGTATATGTCTTGATACAGTTTCTGTATGACAAAACCCAACAGCTTTCAACCCAACTCATAGAGAGAGCATGCTTATTTAAAAGTCACTAGCATCCTTTAAATTTTAATGATCTGCAACCACAAACACCACTGTTTCGTTCGAGACAATACCAAATATAAATAGAAATACAGAATTGTATCTCTCTATTTGAACTGACCGTATAACCTCTCTGGGGGTTCCAACCCCCCCCAATATAACAACCCCTGACCTAGCTAATGGTCAGCACAATCCTACACCAGAAAGTGCTGCGCTTCCTTCCATCTTCTGACAGTCAGCTCACACCGAGACGATGCAGAGCGCCTAGACAAGGCGAGTGTCTTGACACAGTACCGAGACGCAGAGCTGCGAAGCCCCTCGTAATGGCGGCCGGGTTCTGCACCTATAAAGTGCAAACAAACTCCATGCCCTGCCTGTCAATGCAATGCGCTGGAGTAGCAGTGTTTATGCCGGCGCTGGTAATGGCTTGGATGGGGATCCCCTGGAGGATAAAGGAGCTGAAAGAGGGAAAGCAGGATGGGGGGAAAGCTGTGGTGCTGCTGACATCACTCAGATGAAAGGAAAACATCCAAGCTGAAAGCTGTGAAGTCATGAGACCCTCTCATGAGCGTACACCGAGTTGCTCTGCAGTCGCTGCTGAAATTCAAATTATTTTTTTCTATTACATACAAAATGTGGATTTCTCCTGAAACGTATTATTACACGTGGAGGACCAATTAGGGTAGAAATGTGTGAAAGACCTGGTTGCTATAGCTCAAAGGACAGATCATCTGTGAAAATGTGCTGCCTGCATCAAAGTAAACTACGAGGAAAGTCAGAATCCAAGAGGCCAGGGTGCAATAAATGACCTGGACCTTTCTGCCCTATGTTTTATCAGCATAGACAAATGCTTCACAATATTCATACCATCCTCTTATTTTTTAAAGCAGGAGTAATCCCTGACATTTGTCCCCGCCCTAATATGACACTGTGGTTTGACCTTCACATAATGCCCTGCCTATTTTAGGTACTCTGTTTATGTGTGTGTGTGCGTGTGCGCGTGTGTGCGTGTGCGTTCTAATTAGAGGACACTCAGAATAGACCGGGTTGACAATGACAAGAGAAACAAATGATGGCGACAACTAGCGAGTCGTGGTTACATTTGTCCCCATCTCACTATTGCATGTTAGTCTGGCTCACGTCTGCTGAGCGGGCAAAACCCAGCCAAGGCAGCTATCCCTGACATGTATGTGTCACAGGTTCCTGTACTTCCCCCTGTTTACACTATCTTGAGATATCCCCCTCCTCCCAGCTGTGAAAACAGGTTTATTGTGCAGACAATACGCAGTGATATTACCAATGCACTGGGTCGGGTATCGGAATTGCAGGTCCAACTTTGAGTATTTGGGTCGAGTCTGACATAAATCCTATGATTCTCGGGTAAATGTGATTTACCAACTGGACCCGATAATTAATTAATAAATATGTTTACATTATTATATGTAGCTTAATATATATAAAGAAGCAAGACATCATTTTAAGGTTCTGTTTATTGTTTCGGTAGCCTACTCAGCGGGTCTTTTGAAACGGGTATGTCTTTTGGGGTACGGGTCTGTATGTCGCAAATTGGATCGGTCGTTTCGGATCAGGTCCAATTTTTTGGACCTGTGAAGACCTCTAGTGAGAACCAGAAGTAAGTGACATTTTGGGTAAAATGGAGATGTATATATTAGAAATGAAAGCTCTTGATGAGCTCTTTCTCCTGCAAAAAACAGCACAAGTAAATTCTCAATCAATTTGGAGTTATTCATTAAAAAGGCTTAAATACTTAACATACTAAGCCTGTTTGTGCCAAAAGGGCGTAACTGCACGTGTATGTATATTTGGTCACCCCTTTTATTGCATCTACAATCCCACAACAGCAGATTAATAATGTCTAAAGTATTTTCAACGTGATGAAGCAGCTATTGGACAATTTTGCCTCAACCTCTACCCCTCGTGTTACAAAGTTATTTACATTAATGATTCTGTTATATAATATTATTATATAAAATAATATTGAGCGCGAAGAACGCTTGCCGCGTAGAATGGCATGCACTTCCTCTAGCGAGTAGTCGAGTTGGTACCACGCAGTGGAAAAACGCCATAGTCTACTGTAGGTTACATTTTGCTAGAAATTATTTAAAAGAGCACTTTTTACTATTTTTTTACCCTTTCCCGCATCTTTTGATCGATTCGACTGTTGTCATAAATGTGTTGCTTGTCTGAGTTGTTGATAGATATATTAAGGTCTCCTAAAGGTCTGCCATTGCCACCTTCAGTAATCCACCTCTTAATTAGGATGTCACCTGAAGCATGTACTGTATAGGCACATGTATACTGACAAGAGAGACTTGACTTGGGAAATAAACCATAAGCCCACCTGCAAACAATTCCCTTTTTGTTAGTATTCTGGTCAAAAGTTTTAATTAGATGCCCTGTGTGGTGTGATTTGAGAACCAACTGGGACATCTGAGATAAGCTGGCAGATGCATGCTCAATGAACAGTTTAAACGTCTCGCTACACTCTTTCCGCCATGCATTTCAATAGACAGCTGAAGGCACAATTGGTGTATAATATTACTAGTAGTTATGCGGATATATCCTATATTTTGGCGGCAAAGCTAATCCTCTGAAAAACAGGAGCAGTGACATTTTTCGGTTGTTTGAATTGACTGCGTTGAGATCCAGAGAACTAGATGTTTCTAGTCTGAGTATGTACAGTATGTCTTAGCTGATTCGAAATCGAATTGCAAATGTGAGTAGGTCAATTCAGTTCAGCCATATTGAAAATTAAATGTAATGTTTATACAACCACAAAATGGTTGAGAGGGACCAAACCTGACAAGACCAGATATCTGTCTGTTAAGACACATCCATCTGGGGAGCTGTCCAGTGAAATGGTTTCAAGAGGGCAGGCGCGTTAAAAAAAATGATTTGCATGTGATTGGATGAACCTGTGAACCAGCAGTCTGTTGTTATCCACTCTTGTAGTAGAAAAGTCGAGAGAAGATACATTTCCCATTGAAAAAAGCCTTTGCTCTTCTAAATAAAACCAATAAAACCAATGCTATATTGTATTATCTCTAGGTGTTTACGCCTACGTCAAACCTAAACCACCCCTGTAGCTAAACAACGACACTGATTGGCAACACACTAAGTTTACCGGCCTGAATCTACTCGATTTCCAAGCTCTCCAGACACGGGCGTGGTTTAGGTGTGCCAACCATGGTGCCAACAGTGAAAACGACCAGATGGTTCATCCAATCAACTGCCAAGTATTTTTTTTTAAAGTACATTCACAAACAGTTTCAATGTACATCTCCCCAGATGGACTTGTGACAACACTTCCTCTGGCATGTCAGGTTAAGAGGGACCAAGTCAATTCTATACAATACTCCTTTTTCAAACGTAATTTCCTCTCCCTGTTTTAAGTCAAATGTATACATCTGCTCTGGAGCAAGTGCACGAACACTGCACTAGTTTCTCCTCCATCATCCCTTCTGCCAAGCTCCCATCCGCCCTGCACTCTGTCTCCTGTGCCCCACATGCATGGAACAGCAAGCTAACGCTTGTTTGCAAGGCCACCACCCAATTCCCTGTTTTAGCATTGGCCTGAATTATTATGATTGTGGAAATAAAACATCCAGGCACCTCAATGAATGTCTCCCCACCTTCTATTTGCCCCTACAAATTACACACACCAGTCGTTTCTTCTGCAGCTAGAACAGAGATAAGCCACAATCTCAGTAAAAATATAAAATAAATATGCCAGATGGAACCCTTTAAAGTGTTGGATTAACTTTTCCCTACAAAAGTTAGTTTGTCTGGCTTCACAAATCCAAACAGCATCCAAGACATAGGTGAAGGTACAGCCAGTGAATTTAGTTTTTCATTCAGATATTTTTGCGACTATTTTTAGATATAATAAAAAGTTCGATATTTCAGTTTGCTCAATGATTAGGATATTTAGCTGCATCTTTAACAGTAGCCAACAGCTGTCAGGCATATGCCTGTGTTATGCTTGATCAACTAGGCCTATCACTTATCTCCTCACGTGCTGATACAGATATAATTTACAACACTACTAGTTTGCACTGTAAAATGTGCCACAATAATTTAGACTTCAGCACTTAACTTACACAGCCAACTTACATTAACAGAAACGATGTTAGAGAAAAGGGACTAGCCTATTATGTTTGGGAAGAATGTGTTCCATAATAAGACAAAGCCTATAATCTGGTGGCTATAGTGCCAGACAGACAACTGTACCGGGCCGAGTAATGATACATTCAATTTCAGTGTCTTTGCTGAACTTATCTCAGTGGCCCTACCATAATCTTCCACAAGAAATAACAGAATCATAGAGAATCGCTAAAAATAGGCTACTGGGAGTGGCTCGGGCCATTTTTGGGTCCTGCGTCTGTTTCCACTTTGCCCAATGCAGGATGCCCCATAAAACATCAGTGTAAATGGTTTATAATGCCACCAGTGGACTCTGAAATAGGAGACCTGGTTTCAATCAGCAGTCAAATTGCTCCTACATTACCCTTGCTGCTACTAAATCACCCTCTCTCTCCATGCTGCACACGCTAAGAAACAGGCTCAGTGTTAAAAACCCACCATGCGTGCCACTTCCCTGTTTTTATATGGGAACGTACTGTAAAGCCGACCGGGATAGCCTAGTGAGCTGTATCATCCTCCAGGTCCAAATGGATAAGCGTCACACTGATTTCTTTATTTATTTCTAGTTTTTACTGACTTCGCTCAATGATCTTTTCAAGGCAGCAGCCTGAATTTGAAGCGTGCAGCAGCTTAGCCCTTCGGCGCCCTTTGATGTAAACTTTTGGTTTAAAGTCCCCACCTTTTATCAGCCATGGAGCCCTACCACGACCAACTCAATCCGGCTTGCCTGGTTAAAAAGACTTCTTGGCTACCCTGTGCCAACGCCCTGTCAGCGGGCCAGCGAGGCGTCTCGGAGCACTTATGCTTCCTTGTAAAAACCCAGAAAAGTTGATCCCGCCCACCACAGACCAACGCACCATGGGCAAAACCTCTCATTAGAACTCCCGGTCCCTGAAATTACCCAGATTTTGCCCATATGGAAAGCATGAGAAAGCACCAGTGGGGAGCGGTTTTGTGCCGAGTGGATTTCCAGCGTATGGCCACAGAGGCCTGGATCTCTTTATAGCCAACCTACCAGCCTGGCCCCTGCCAATGAGTGGAGTAGCTGAGGGCAGATGCTCTGGCTACCAGCACCCTGCCAAGCCCTGCTAGGGAATACCCTAGACAAATACTGTGTGTGCCTGTAGAAACACATCACACTGCCTGTATAAACATGCAGATATTGTAGAAGCAACTCGCTCACTCTGCGACAGGAATCAGGGATGCTAGAGAAAGACTGTTGATATTGGAAAACAATCACAACAAAAACAATGCCATAGGGTTCTCACTCAGAAGCCCCCCCCCCTTCCCCACGCTTGACACGCATTTCCACGCATTGCCACAGCCAGGACAGTGTTACGTGTGTTCCCTTTTCAAGACTCAGGGCTGTGTAGAAACTATTTAGTTTATTTTCAATACACACAGATAGAACAAACAGTCAGCAGACGGTGAGTCTGCTAACAAAAAGTTATTAGCTGACAACCACTGTCACAGCATCATGCAGATTTAAATGTAGGTTTTGTGACCACTTCCTTATTTGGACTGCATCAACACTGTCATGTGTTAAAGAAGCAATTCATCAGCTTTCCAGGAATTTGCTTGGTAAACGCTTAACACATTTTCTAGAGTGCAAAAAAATCCCTCATAATGCTCACTCAAGGCATGCATTTTGCAGATTGTAAAAGCATTGTGGATTGTAAACCTCAGAACAAACCAGTGGTGAAAATCAGAGACACAGGATCATCTATCAATACACCCACAGGATGAAATGAAAGGTTTTGTGGTACCATTAAAATGCCATGGACTATGCTGATAACATGCATCCTACATCAACAATGTGTTCTCAAACCAAACAGATTTTTGTACTGAAGCCTATATGCCAACACCAAGCCTCCTCTACCCTCTGGGAATGACTATGCCAAAGTCAAATAATGAACAAACTCACCATTGGAAACTGTATCGGCAGCAGACCTATATGTGTGAAAGGGAAACACCACCACCCTTATGTTTGTGGATGCTGTTTCAGCTGAAGGTGTCCTTTGTAATAATGTCATCCTGACGGTCTTTCACTGGTTGGCTGGACGTGTAGCAGGGGACGTCTACAGCAAGTACTTACAGTACACCAAGTCCCCCATGGACATGGCTTCAAAGACATCCCAGAGGAAACACAGGATGGACTGCTGACCCTCTGGCAAGGCAGAGAAGCCAAGCGTGACTCCAGGGAGAGATAAATTGGGGGACACTCTTGAGTTCTCTTGGGAACCACAAGGATTAAGTCAAATAAGCAATTTCTGCTTTTAATTGGCACAAGTGGCCTATGAAATGCATTATGCTGACAGCATGGGGCAAGTGCCATGAAACAACCAAAACAGGAGAAAAGAGAGGAAGATTAATGTGTTTTTTCCAAAACTAGCATCCAAAAGTGACATCGCCAAAATAACTTATGCTGAAACATCAAGATAATTGAAATTGATTGATACTTGATACTAAATCAAAATAAAACATGTGTTTAAATTAAACATGAATAGAATCCTCGCTGATACAGATGGCGTACATGAAGATAAATGAAATCACATTGCTTTGGTACTATAGCTTAACATAAAAACAGCCACATCCACAGAGGCACAAGTAGACCTAATAAAACAATAAAATCACTAAAAGTAAGTAGATGTTGCAACTGGCATTCGCTCTTATAAAAAGTTGGCCTCCAATTCTCATCCATTTCTCAAGTGTACTGTCTACTGTTGAAGCCAACAGCTCCAATACTAGGGCCATTATCTGATGCTTAACAGTAAGCCTTTCCTTTGAGGCCTCTATAGAACAGTATGAGCTATAGGCTACAGCATGGCATAATAAAAACATTACCCTCAATCTGAAAAGGGAACACACCCTATCACTTTATTTCCAGTTAGCAGGAGATGAACGTTAGAAACCCAAACATGCAGTTGGGTCTAAGATTCAATTGCACAGAACCTCTGATGGAATTCCAAGAAACTAACCCAACCTCTATAATCTCATTACAGTTTGGCCTTGGTTAGAGCCGTTCATATCACTGTGCCTAACAGCTATAATCTGTGTCATGCAATGATAGCAGGGGGGGCAGGGGGCTACTTGACACACTCACTCAAGAACACCCCACAAAACTGTCACCAAATCATTCTTTAAATAAACCAAATTTGACTGCATGCAACAGCGAATGCAGAAGAAATATATTATACTATATTCACCCAGTACAAACCGGTTTGGGGTCCATTCGCAAGCTATAAGCTGTAGGCAATATAATGATGGAAAGCTTGCACAGGGTGACACAGTAATAATTCAAATTGAAAATATCTTAGCTTGAACTGCTCAGAACCAATGTATGGTTCTAAACGTATGTGTCTGCACAAGACTAGCCTACTGCAGATATAGTGAATATTATGGACAAATAGAACATTGCAAGACAATTTCCAAATAAAATATTAAATCAATAAAAGCAAGGGTGTATTTTTATGTTTCGTGTACTTGAGGGGAAGGAGGTCTCAGACAATGATTGAAAGACTCGCTGCAGCACTCTGAAGTCAAATGTAATATTAAGTGAGAAATTAATGAAAGTAGAACATTATTTTGTCATTACAAAGCTTGGATGACGTGCTCACGCCTCGCTCGCAACATACAGTAGGCTACAGTATACATGGCTGGAAACATACATGGATGGTACATGGATAAAAGCCATGATCAACATTCAAATGCTTTTTTTTTTTTTACTCAAGAATACTCAGTATTATAGGCAGTATTGTAGGTTGTAGTCTGTTTTGTCCCAATTCGTTTAATGGTAATCTTCCTAAATCATCTTGCAGATTTCTTAAATGTCTTAAATGCATAATTTTCTCTTTGTTTTTCACAAGTGCACATTAAAACAAAATTACGCCTTATTACACATTGACTAACTGGTATAGCTGTGTTTAGACATTTTCAAGTTGGACGTGGGTTTAGAGAGGGTTAGTAAATAAACAGCATCTGCATGCGTGGCTGTCTACATACAGCAAAAATCCCGTTTGAACCAACCTAGTCGCCGTCACCACCAAGATGACCTTTATTAATATTTAAGCGTAATTAGTCCTCCAGATAACCAACATATGTACTGAAAAAGCCAGCATGTGCACTACAATGACAGAACTAATTTATCAAGCTTTAACGCTTTAAGTTCAACGAGAGGTGTCGTGCCGAAATCTATTCCTATCTGAAATTGTTATTTTGCCTACAGTAGCCTACTGTAGTTTTTGGATCGTACTAGAGCAGTGTCAGATCCAATAGCCTACTTATGTGAAGGGAAAATACATAGGCAAAATAACAATTTGGTGTCTTCTCTGCATGATGACCTAAAGCTAAAATAGATAGACAAAACACAAGGCTATCCTCAACACAAAATTCAAACATTCTGATCCCATAATAGCCTACTAAAGTTATTATGCAATGACAGTTGCATGATAGATGACATGATGACAGAGAGTTGTTCCAAACAAACTCAAAAGTGTAAGCAAATGTACGATTTCGGCGGTGGGAGACCAATTCAGCACGACATGGGCATTCTGAGATAACGGTGCACTTACTGAATCTCCTAGTCACCGCCGTTATCATTTCTCTCCTTCTCTTGTCACTTGGTTTAATTAGTCCCGTCTTCAGTATGAAAATCCACTTTTTATCCAGAGTTGAAACCAGCCGCCGGGTAAATGAATTCGAACCGATATGAGTCCACTGTGAGAGGAACACGCGGTAGGCTACTACCGTATCCCAGCCGGGGTCGTGGCTACTTCGGTTCGCGGCAGCTTACTCTCTCTCCTCGCCGTACCGGGTTAAATTGTGCTTTCTGAAACAAGACCACTAAATAGTCAAATGTGATTTCTTTCCTTGAAAATCTCAGTTAATTTAAGATTCTTTCGAAAACGCGAAACTCCTGAGGGAGCTGAGGAGTTGGGTTCCTCCGTCTCCCCCTTTCTCAGTCACGCTTCTCCAGCTCTGTCGACTGCCGTTCTCTAGCTAACACAGACAGGTTGGTCACCAGTATTTTCGGATTCATTCGGGCACATTCGCTGCCGTGTCCATTCATTCAGCGTTGAAGAGTAGCCTAATGTGCCTATTAGAGTAATCTAACATAAACGCAAGAAAATAACTAGGCTACGTAGACTGACGTTATTGAGGCTTGTTTGGTGAATTGACTTGCATTGTTTTTCGACGTTATGTATTTATATTGTAAGCAAACTTAATGCAGCGCGGTAATTATCTTACCAAGGCTATAGTATAGTCTTCCAGTATACCATTAGGTAGGCCTGCATGATAAGGGGTTTAGACAGGAACTAGGCTACTTTTTATTTATATATA
>JAODOY010002800.1:0-11932 GCA_025399855.1 Forbesichthys papilliferus | reverse complement strand
TTACTTCTGTCTAAATCAAACACAACTAAGCCAAACAGCCAATGGACGCATCTCTCCACTAAATAAACTGAATATTGACACATTTTGACGTGATATTGCGCAACGTGATATTGCGATAACGATACTGAATCGATATATTGTGCACCCCTATTCCCAATCAGCCCGTCTAAGTGCAGTACAGTATGTAATCTCTGCTGCCCCCCCACCCTTGTTTGTGATATTCCGCTACAGTATGTGTTGCCACTGACGTTGCTATCTTAATTTACTACGCTATCCGTTTTCCAGAAGAAGATGTAGCGCCTGTGTTTTGACTTTGCTTGGACACCTGTCCAAGGTGGGTTTTTTTTACATACTGCACTGTTGCCAACTTCCTGATTCCTTCTTACTTTTCACTGCCTTTTAGATGCAGTGCATTTCCTGGACTATGAGCCTTCGTTTATGTCCGCATTTTGGCACCATTGCAGCCCCTTAAGGTCAAGAGTACGGACTCAAGCCAGTCCAAAGCAGGTTTGCATGAAACACCCAGGTCTAACATGGCTGGCGGGTACTGATGTCACACTGGCTGGCTGTCGTTTCAGCAGACCACGGAGCTCTGAGTGCCCAGGCGTGACGAGGAAGGAGCCCTCGGAGAGTTCAGTCAATAAAAAGTTTTCCAAGCCAACTCCTTGAAATGCTGTGGGGCTGCAGAGTAGTAGGGGGACCTAAATCCCACCGCTAATCCCCCCTATTCTGCTCCCTGTGGGGGTCTCTCTCTCTCTCTCTCTCTCCCTCTCTCTCTCTCTCTCACGGTGCTTGCCTGCATGCTTTCATTTTCTTGATCCCAAAATCCTCAGAAAATGTTCTGTTCAATCATCTTCTCTTCTATCCATCCATACCACTAGTGTACCCTCCCACACACACACACCTCTCTCTTTCTCATCCCCATCCCACCCGTAACACTTTGAAGTAAGCGTACAAGGGCACACTCATAGCACACATTTAAAATAAAAGTACACACACACGCACCTATAAACGTTCTACCATTTATATCCTCTCGCGTACGTTTCTTAAAATATAACTTTTAAAAACTTCTCTGAGAAACTAGCTAGTCTGTCTGTGTGTGTGTGTGCGTGCGTGCGTGCGTGAAAGCGCGTGTTTGCGTGTGTGTGGCGCTTCATGTTTAATCATGGCGCTCTGCGAGATGCTAGCAAAAGCGGCGTAATTGAAACCGTAACTGCCTGATATGCAGCAGGTCTGGCCGCACAGGGAAAAGTACATTTTAACTGGATTGGGATTAACACACTGGTAACCATGTCAGCAGCACAGGGGAAGATGGGGAAGGAGAGGGCTGAGTCTCTCTCTCTCTCTCTCTCTCTCTTCCTTTGTCTGTAATCGGTGGAGGACGGAACAACGATTGATTCTGTTCAACACCATTTAGCCTATGACTGTACACACACACAATATGTACACTGTTTATAGAAACGGACAAACCCTCCGTGACGTCACCCATAGCTTTTCTCAATACCGTGCTGTGCTGGCTCTGGCCATCGCCATCTTTGATAACATAATAATATAACTGGTGAGTTATAAAAAACGTAGAGTTGTCGCGTGTCTGGACGTGGAGACTAGCTATAAACATGTATTTAACCAGGCTATAAACATGTATTTAACCAGGCTATAAACATGTATTTAACCAGGCTATAAACATGTATTTAACCAGGCTATACACATGTATTTAACCAGGCTATAAACATGTATTTAACCAGGCTATAAACATGTATTTAACCAGGCTATAAACATGTTGATTCTTTCTGTAAAGTTGTAATATGGGAGTCTATGGAATTGACTCTCTTTTGCAGCCAGCCTCAAGTGGCCATTCGATGAACTGCAGATTTTCGCACTTCTGCGTTTTGCAGCACCGGAGGTTCCTTGACACACCCACACCCACACACACACACCCACACACACACACACACACAGATGCAGGGCTAACCTGTGAGGTCGTCAGTAGGCCAAGAGCCCAGCTCACATGCCTGGCAGGTGTATTCGTCAAAGACGAACTCGTTGTCTTTGCAGGGTGTGCAGGTCCAACAGCAGCTCACCTCCCCTTTACGGATCACCTGAAGCAGCGCACGCACACACACACACACACACGCACACACACACACACACACACGCGCACACACACACTTGTACAGACAAACACATACAGACACACACACTCGAGCACAAACAGACACAGGCACACATGCACACACACACACACACAGGCACACGCACAAAATCACATAGCCGTGAAAACACAGAGGTAACTGTGTGTCTTTGTGAGATGTGGTTTTCCCTACAGGCGTTTTCATCTAATCCTCTGTCCCTGACGTTCTAGTAAGCCCTGATTCTATTGGATAGCCGCAGGCCAATCACAGAACAGGCAATTATAATCTAATATTATTGAAATTAACATGGTTTATGTGCCGGTATTTGTGTATATGTATGTTCTATGTTAACGTTACCTTTATCTGTCCTTTGTCGCAGGGCTCACTGCAGACAGACTTGATGATGGTGTCCTTGCTGGGCCAAATTTCATCGTCATCTATCTTCAGCCCTCTGTTGTCCCAACTGCCCACGTTTATGTAGTCGTAATAATCCTTACCAATCTTCTTAAAGTTCATTATTTCATATCTGCGAATGACAGGCGCACACAAAGGCACATGGTGTATACCCGTACACAAACATGCCCTACAACAGGCCTACTCAATTGGTGGCCCGCGGGCCAAATGCTCCCATGTGGCCCACGGGGGATTACACTATGCATTCATTCAATGTACTGTATTAGTTCAATGTACTGTATAACCTCTACACGAATGAAGTCAATATATTACTGTAAATTAGATATTATTATTCTACAGCTAAGACATTGTGACATAGCCTGTTTGTAGATGTAATGTATTGGTCCAGACTTAATAATCAACGTAATGAAATGAGTCTGAGTGAAAAGTCCACATGTGTGCACATAGCTCCCGTAGCTCCTGTTAATGAGGATAATGGTTGGGTATGCTACTAGTCACATTTGAACCCATACTAGTAGGCATACCTGGAATTCGGTGCCAATAGTCTACCAAACTTTATTTGTTTTTGTTTGTGTTTTAGTTTTTACTTTTCTAACAAATGTTATTTCAGTTATTTCAACACCACATTGCAAAATGGATGCATGTGGGCATGGCTTTCATTTTGTTGTGCAAAAGCCCGTATGCCAGAGAGACTTAGAATTAGTGGCATTCCTATAATTCTATGGAAAATCTTCTCCATTGAATACTACATCGAATCCTGTGTCATTATTCATCTTCTAGTGATCACTATTGCTCGCCCAATCACAGACTCTACCTGCCAGGTGAGTCTCCATTCTCGTCAAATAGGATTCCTTCACCGGACACGCCTGTGAAGTTTGTCTTCATCAGGAAGTCCAGCAGCGTGGCGCCATCTATGGGCCTCATAGCATCACACAGGCCCTGACCACCCAGAGATAATTACAATGTAATAACAGTAAAAAGTAACTGCACCCAAAATTGTGTTTTTTTTTTTTTAAAAGCTGTAAACTAAATATGCTAATAAGACTGTACTGTGATGAGACACGTCAATGCTGGTGTAAATATTGTCAGAATTCCTATTAATTAAAAGTTAAAGTTCTCAGTTCAGACTACTGTAGTGTTTTTCAAAGTTGTGCAATAGGCTCAGAGCTGAGGTGCGGTTACACTTCAGCACCTTGTTATAAACATGTATCACATATAACGTCCACTCTGTGCAGAGTGCAGGGTGCAGTTACACTTTAAAGTTGCTTGCACACTGCCCACAGACAACAACGTTCTAAAGTTGGCAAGAGTTGGTTGCAGTCTTTAGAATGTTCAGAAAGAATCAGTTCAAATTCACTTCATACAGACAGAGCACGCTTCCTCCAGACTTAGCACACTTCCTACAGGCATGGCACACTTCCTCCAGACGTAGCACACTTTCTACAGGCATGGCACACTTCCTCCAGACGTAGTACACTTCCTCCAGACTTAGCACACTTCCTACAGGCATGGCACACTTCCTCCAGACTTATCACACTTCCTCCAGACTTATCACACTTCCTACAGATGTAACACACTTCCTACAGACATAGCAGACTTCTTCCAGACTTATCACACTTCCTCCAGACTTATCGCACTTCATACAGACATAGCACACTTCCTACAAACGTAGCACACTTCCTCCAGACGTATCACACTTCCTACAAACGTAGCACACTTCATCTAGACTTAGCACACTTCATCTAGACTTAGCACACTTCCTACAGACTTAGCACACTTCCTACAGACGTAGCACACTTCCTCCAGACGTAGCACACTTCCTACAGACGTAGCACATTTCATTTAGACGTAGCACACTTCCTCCAGACTTAGCACATTTCATTTAGACGTAGCACACTTCCTTCAGACAAAGCACACTTCCCACAGACGTAGCACACTTCCTACAGACTTAGCACACTTCCTACAGACATAGCACACTTCCTACAAACGTAGCACACTTCATCTAGCCTTAGCACACTTCCTACAGACGTAGCACACTTCCTACAGGCATGGCACACTTCCCACAGACGTAGCAGACTTCCTACAGACGTAGCACACTTCCTACAGACTTATCACACTTCATACAGACGTAGCACACTTCCTTCAGACGTAGCACACTTCCTACAGACGTATCACACTTCCTTCAGACGTAGCACACTTCCTACAGACATAGCAGACTTCCTACAGCCGTAGCACACTTCCTCCAACAGTCTGTGGCAGACCCCTTTGAGAGGACAACCATTCAGAGCACTGCGTACCTGGTAGCCCGGACACAGGGCTAGCTGCATGTTGTGCAGGCCGTAGGCCATGGAGTAGATAGCGTTGATGACGAAGCCCATCTTGGTGTCCTGGGCGTATTGCTGACGCAGGGACTCCCGCTCTGTGGAAGGGGCGGGGCGGGGGGGTCGGGCGGTGGGTTGAGTTTGGGGGTCGACACAGGAAACAAGGAGGTGGAGGGGGTTAGAACGGAGGGACGAAGGGCACACACACACATGCTGTACAAACACACGCACATGCTGTACACACACACACACACACACACACTATACAAACAAACACACACACATACAGTACATACATACACACACTCACACAGAGAAACATACATAATGTACACACACACACACACACATGCAAACACACACAGTCTCTCCTTTAATAGCCAATCAAAAGCCCTCTTTACTTTGGTTTGTTCGCTTTCTTTCCACTCGTTTCTTGTTATCCACCACCGCAGCCCCCCTCATCCCCCCCCCACACACCCCCACACTTCTCCATCACGTTCATTTCCACTTCACATCCCCTTTCATTACAATATGTGAGTCCCTTTGAAAGGAGCACTCGCTTTGCCTCCGAACGGAGAGAATGAGAGGAGCAGAGTGGTAGAGGACAACTGGAGAATGAAGTGATGTGTGTGTGCGTGTGTGCGTGCGTGCGTGCATGTGCGTGCGTGCGTGTGTGTGTGTGTGTGTGCGTGCGTGCGTGGTTTATGCACATGATTTCCCCTGCTGTACTCACATTCATATAAGGCAACATTGACAGAATAGTAAATGGATAGTATGTGCATGTGTGTGTGTGTGGGGGTGCGTGCGTGTGCATGTCATGTTCACCTTAGAGGCTGTGTATGTCTGTGATTTGCATTAGCATTATCTATTATGAAAGCCCGCAGGTAAATATGGAGATTGATATAACGCCTATTATGTGAAAAGCAAAGACAGCCCTCCCTCTCTCTCTCTCTCTCTCTCTCTCTCTCTCTCTCTCTCTCTCTCTCTCTCTCTCTCCTCTCTGTTATAATAAACTTTTTGACGTCATAATTGGCCAGGATAAAACCACGTGTTTTTACCAATCTCAATGTGTGTGTGTGTTTGTCTGCATTGGATTGTACATATTTAATGTGATTAATATATTGTATGTATTAAAGGAAAGAACCGTGTGCACATTTTATGAAGATGCGTGTGTTACATTGAAATGCATATTACAATAATATCACGTGTTACACAGGTATAACTTACAGAGGCTTACAAGGTGTCTTCAAGCTGATATGATGCCGCGGTTATATGTTACATGTTTAATATGTTCATAAACATGTACAACGGGCAGTCGGGCAGGACAAGCTAGGCATTAACATGTCGAGCCAATGACATGTCCTTGACAACGTCCTTGACGCAACGCTGAAATTCACATCCAGTGGGCGTCGGCCTTTATAGAGACTGGGCCGTGTAGAAACACCAAATTATTATTTTTAGCGCACAGAACAGGCTGTGAGATTTTCACTGAATTTGTCAAAAACAACCACCGACTCCACCTTCAACCCAAATGCCTGTCATAAGTTGCCTTTAGTGTCTGTAAAATTATTGGAAATAGTATTCTTTTGACTTTCCTGTGTAATTTTATTAGCAAATAAGTTGTGTGTTTATTAATGAGTTCATGCTTTAAAAACAGACTGATTGTATGTTTTCCAGAAAAGCTTTTGTAATGTTCTTACTCTGTGTCTATTTATGTATTTATGTTATAGGAATTGTTATAATTGACAGGTTATTGACACGGGTGCCTCTCCACTCACTGTTGCAGGTACGGTTGTACTTGACGTTCTCCTGCGGGTGTCCCTTCAGGCGGCAGTGGAAGCGGTGCTGCCAGAACTCTGGGAACCAGGGGTTCCGGTGGTTGTTGTCCGGCCGCAGCTTCAGGTAGTAGTCATCGAACCACTTGACGTCCGCGGACTGGAGCTTGATAGTGATACCTCCTGCCGCCTCCCTGACGTATCCGTCGGTGACGTCGTAGCGGTCCGCCCAGCCGTCGCTGCCGGAGGGACAACCACCACATAGGTGTCAGGATGGGAGACTAATACATATATGCCCGTTTACAGTAAGCATGGCAACGATACGATACTGAGATGGGAAATCGGTATCGGTGACAAGTGGACAGTTTTAACTGATCCATGGGGCTAATCCAATTAAAGGAATGTACACGCGTAGGTCTACTGTCTAGCATCAGCCATGTGTAACCTACCCAGGCCACACTATCAGCAGCAGGTTTATAACATGCATCTAAGTCCTAAAATAGAGATTTACTATAATTTAATTTGCAACTTAACTTAAAACATTTTAACTTAAAACATTTTAACATTTTGAAACAGCTAGAAACACCACCTGACAAAGCAGTTAGAAAAATAAGATTATGCAATACGATTATTAATCTATAATACATGTGGAATGGAATCCCAACACACACACATAGTGACAGAGGTTTGAGGACAAAAAACAAATTTTATTACCGCAAAAAAATGTTTTCTGTCATTTTATTTTTGTGACAAAATATAGACAGTTATTTTTCTGTTTTCAATTATATAATTATCTCGGTGATGAGTGCACACGGCCTTCCATTGAAAAGATAATGACCCACCAGAATCATTTAAACACATACACACATACAGTAGAATGAAATGTGGTAATTGTGTGCATTCACGCATTAGCCCCCACACTTCACCTTCGACAGACATGGAAAATGAGTTTAACACTTCACTAGAACTGGAATATACACACATACATGCACGCACAAACACACACACACACACACACAAAGAGGTAAAACCCCACTGAAGTAAAACAGCATCAAAATATATTACAGAGGACAGACTGTAGGTGAATAGTGGCTAAATATAATTTGGATACACTAATAGGGTTATTAATACATGACCAGCCAGCTGCCAATTAAAATCCCAAGAGCAGCAGAGAGCTCCTATCCTGGTACCAGTACTAGTACTCTCAGCTGAGTTTATTTCCCGGAGGTTCCAGTTCACACAGACCAATCAGGGTGGGTTGGTGAGATGACGCTGAAGTCAAGCCTAAACGGGTCTAGATGAGGCGATCAAAACAGTTGGCTATTGGTTAAATGCTGCTCCAATAGTTTCTCAATTAGCCAGAGGTCTACACCCAGTAGGAGGCAAGAGGCAATGACTGACACTTAGTTACTTATTCACAAAGTGAATATGGTCTGGTTACACCAGGCTAGCAAACATCTGGAAGTGAAGGCCGTTCTCTCCCTTCCCTGCCTTAGATGAAACTGATGGTGTGTCTTTGAGCAAGGCACTCGACCCCAGATTATAATGCTAGAAAATAAAAGCCTGAAAATAATAATAGTGTGTTACGACATTCTTTAATAGCTTTGCACAGCTGAGGTTGGTTCAATTGATGTTCTAAAGATCTATTACTTTAATTCCCTAACCTATCATGTTTGAGGAAGGTTAATGTGAGCGTGTGTGTGTGTGTGTGACATCTGGTGAACCTGTTAATGTTTGTGTTGAGCATTGTGCATTTAGAACCCCCCCCCCACACACACACACACACACACACTAATACAAAGGTGATGTATTAATTTGATATATCGAAGAGAGAGAGAGAGAGAGAGAGAGAGAGAGGGAGAGAGAGTGGGAGAGGGAGAGGGAGAGAGAGAGGGAGTGAAATTGCGGGTGGGGTTGGGGGGCGGGGCGGGGTTACATCATTGCACCTTTCACATTATGAGTAATGGACGCTGAAGTCACTGGCACATACTGCAGACACATTTAATACCGCACAAACACACACACACACACACACACGCACACACACACACACAGGGTGAGTGGTGACATAAGTGAGGTCAAAAGGAACATTTTGGCTACAGTCTGACAGATATGGTCTATTCAAAAGCAATGAGATTAATAAAGCCAAATCTCACACACAGACAGGCACACACACACGCACAGATGATTTACTAAATAAATAAGTGTGCATAATTCAATTATCTATCTATCTATCTGTCTGTCTGTCTGTCTATCTATCGCCCTCTCTTTCCCCAGAGAACAAAAAATAGATTTTCTCCATTCCAGCCTGTGTGTGAAATTCCACTCTTCACCCCCCCCCCCCCCCTCCACACCACCCTCCCCCCTCTCTGTCTGTACTGTTAGAGGCCTACACATAAATCATGTGGCTTCTTGTTGTTTTTCCTGGGTTAGGCTATGCCTGCAACACATGTCCTGTATAGAGCAAACACACACACACACACACGCACACGCACACAGACACAATGTGATTAACATCCTGGCAGCAACATGACATAAAAAAACAAAATCAACTGATGGATGGACTGAGACAGACAGACAGACAGACAGGCAGGCAGGCAGACGGACAAACAGACAGACAGACAGACAGACAGACTTTTTCCAGAAATGCGACAAGCAGGTCATTTAGACTCAGTGAGAAGTGGTCAATTTGCAACAACATACTGTTAGGACAGCTTATGGCTCTGGTGTACATATTTGGTTCAGCCAATCTGCGTTCTGCTGTTTGCTTGTTGACACATATGGGCCGGATTTACTAAAATCCCAAATAAGGAGTGCTACTGTAAATTGCATGGGCATTGTATAATATTGCACGTGTGCAGTCCGGTGCAAACACCATGGAGGCTGCAGTATTTACATGAGAAGTGTGCGCGTTTTAATGGATTCTCGCCGTGGAGAGTCGGGACGCAAAGCAGTCTGACCGTAAGTGCAAATTCAATAGGATGGAATTAGAGGTGGTGGAAGAGATGAATAAACACATTGGTGAGCTACAGCAAAGACGCAAATGTAACAAGAATAAACACCATAAGGGGGAGTATCTGTGAAAAAGTTAATGCCGTAGGTGAATCAAAAAAGGATCTCAGTATAAATGAAAATACTACACATGCATGTAGCAAAATTCATCCTCTGCATTTAACCAATCCCATAATGGGGGAAACCGGAGCACCCGGGGGAAACCCACGCAGGCACGGGGAGAACATGCAAACTCCACACAGAAAGGCCGGGACGACTGGGGTTCACACCTGGGACCTTTGTGCTATGCCACCGGGTTACCCAGTGTTTTCTTGCTGCTAGGGTAGGCAATAATTAACTTGAAACTATTTATCTTCAGTCCCAAATAACAACACCCACACCCATCCTCTAACACACACAATTATTCCCAATGTATTGCATAGGCAACTGTAAGTGCTAGGAAGCAGATATTCAACGTTCTTCAAGCAGATGTACTAGATTATTCTAAGGAAAACAAGGCATCTCAGTCCCAACCAGAGTCTGCACCTTCCTTTCAAACGTATTAAATATACCTCATGAGCTGTCGCAACCCCCAGAAATAGCTTTTAGGCTTGATAGATCACGTTGCGTTTAGTGAACAATGAAGCCCCACAAATGGTATATTCATGCAAACGGAGCAGATAAACAATACGTGCTCTTTGCACATTTGAAAGACGTCCTCTTCCGTGCACAACATGAGTAGTTCAGCCCACGTGTTTATTTGCGAGTGCTATCAAGTTTGCACACGTTTTTACTCACGTAAACCTTTAGTAAATCTGGCCCATACAGTATTGACACATAGACACTGGATAATAAAAACAAAACTACAAATGGACATGATTACGGTGTAGTATGTACATTTTTTTTCGATGATATATTAATTAGTATATCAATACTGTATATTACTGTAAATGGATATTCATAGTATTACCTCAATCAGCCATAAATATAACTAAATGTAAATACTGTATATGACAGTTAGATGTGTTAGAGCGGTTGATCATTGTGCATAAATATTGTATATTGTAGCAGCTGTATGAAATGGCAATGTTTTGATACCTGAGCAAGTCTATGATATGTCTTCTTGTAATGGAATGAGATTTGAATATGGATGGATAAAACGTTTTAAACCCTTGCAGGAGGCAGCTAAATAGCTCACACCTAAATCTAATTAAATCAATTCAAATTCCAGTTGTATTTAATTCAATAAAATCACTTCTCTCTGGCAGGGCAATATAATTGCTTATCAGTCTGCTTGCATTAAAACACATCCTGAATTATTCACGGTGGTTTGCTTGGTAGAAACTCGATGTGTTTAATAACCATTTATAAATAAAATGCACCCAAGAATGTGCCTTTAAACTATTAGATTTTCTGGGCTGAGCTTATTCGTAGATACACACTTCTTATTGGCTTGTTTAACACACATTCACAAAACACACAATCAAGCAAACAGTGTAATGGGACAGTCAATAATCAATTACCAAGAGGGTATTAATGAGGTCCTGTTATTGATCAATATTATTGATATTGTAGCCAAAACAACAGCTAAACATTAGATTGGGAGATATGATGGTGAAGCTTGTCTTAGTCTAACACAGATCGTTGTTTTTGGACAAGTACATGTTACCTGATGGGGCTTGACCGTATATTGTGTGGCTTGGTCAGTGTTGGGCAGTAACTAGTTACTAAGTGTAATATTATTACTTTTCCAGTAGCTAGTAGTGTAACTAAATACTTTTTCCAAAACAGTAATAATATTGAAATTACTAATCCAAGTAATGCTGCTTTACTGCGTTACAAGAACAATATTTCTGGTCCTAGCAAACTTAGGGTAGGCTAATTGAACCAACCTGTCCAATTATCTGGTTTGAGAGGCTGCAATGGTTTCACGTTGATTGTTGACTCCTAAGGTTCATTATTGTTCCAATAAAGAGGATTCAATTCAACAATAAGCTGGCTACACAGGTTGTAATTTTTCTGAAGGGGCGAGACAAGGTAGTGATTGTGAAATGAATGTAGTAATATAACTAGTAACGTAACTAATTACTTTTAAAACCCAGGAACAAGTAAAGTAATATGATTACTTTTTGATGGAGTAACAAGTAACTTATACCTATTCCTGAGTAAATTGCCCAACACTGGGCTTGATCGGGGCGATACAATATAGCCTACAGTTTAAGATCCTCTCATCAGCAGGTGCGTTCTGAGCCAGGTTAGCAGAGTAAATTTTAATTAAAGGTGTCTATACAACATGTTA
>JAODOY010002799.1:0-11932 GCA_025399855.1 Forbesichthys papilliferus | reverse complement strand
GGGGTAAGTGCAATTTTATTTTTCCCCCCCCCCCCCCCCCCAATTGCTAGTGTAAAACTGTAAAGAAAAGAATAGCCTGTGACACCTAGATAGTTACTTTGTGGACTAACCCAACTAGTCCCTTCGATCTGCAACTGTTTGTTGTGAAACTATAAAGTAAACTTTAGCTTTGGCTTGTAGATTGTGGCGAGAAAACGTCATGACACTTATGCAACACAGGGTTTGTAGTCTTACAAATTGCACATTTTCACAGTCTCATACTTGCACAACAAACAGACTTTCTTGACTCAAATAATTTTCTTTTAAATAGTCAAACACCATGTGCTTTGTGTCACAAAGCAAACTGAATCTAAAAATAATTGTATTCTCGCCGCTGACTACCATACATATTCCCAAACTAAGGTCCCATAATGCGGAAGTTACTCAAGCTCTCTATGCAGTTCTGTTTCAATACCCATCTGGCACACACACGTACACACGCATACACAAGAGCACACGCACACACACACACCTCTCAACTGTTCATTCAAACCCATGGTACCCTGGCTGTCCATAAAGACTAAGGGCAGTAGTCTTAATGGGGGTCCATGCTATCCTCAGCTGTCCAGCCAGCCAGTCACTCAGACTGTCTAATTAGAACTTTGCACAGGGAGAGCCCAGGGGGCAGACTAAGCACAGCCTAAATGAGCAAGGCTGATTTGCTCAATCAGATGGACAGGCCAGCCAGCCAATAAAACCCTACCCTAGTGTATGGAGTGTAGGGTCCTGTGGCTCCAAGGCAAGTTGAAATCCTTGTTGTAGCCATTGAGCACTAAATATTTTGCAGGCGGTAAAACATTTAAGATGGAACTAAAGACCTTTTTTCCACAATGTGGACAATTAAATTATGTTAATTCATTTTAGTAGCGAGGTTGGACACACATTTTTCTGAGCGCCCACGTAATTTTTATCAAATGTCGTGCCTTTGTGCATTACATGCAGTGTGGATTGAACCAAATCAATGGAGCCAATCTACTCAGAAGCAGGGCACATTGATGTGCCGATATCATTCATCTCAGTGCTTAGGGTTAGGTCTCTTTCATTTGCTGCATTTGGAGTCATGTAAAGGTTTAGGATTTATAAAAAACAGAATATCCATCTCTACCTTGGAAGATATTCATGCCATATTCATCTTAAATCAATACACTTGTGCAACACAGCATTTACACTGGCCATGTAGGTGGTGAGTTATGTTAGTTTGACATGTTTCTCTTACAGAGATATGGTGCAGGCTTTATATGTGAAGTTGCCCACATAAACCTCCGTCTACAGTTGAAGGACATAGACATGAAATTAAAGGCTGAAAGTACACATTCCTTTCACTCTCCAATTTCATCTCCAGCACTAAAAGCCAGCCATTAAAATATGTTTTCTGGAGTGATGAGTCACGGGGCAAATGGAACTTGCCGAGAAGGTCACTTAAAAAGGTAAAAACAATGAAGCAGCGGCCAAATTGAAAGCCAAAAAGCATCTAGGAATAGGACACATTTAAGATGCATTTATCAACCACATTCCCACAATAATAGCCATGTCAACTGGAACCACTTTTGAGCTGATATAAATACATTAGTAAAGCTGAAAGGTTGTGCGCGCACACACACAAAAAGAAAAGAGAAGAAAAAAGGATGAGAAAAAAAAATCACTGTATGCTTGTATAGCATAGTGTAAACATGTAGGCATACATTCTGCAGTGCCATGAGATTATCTCACAGTCAATCTCTAAGCAATAATCCTTACCAATGTAGATAAAACCACATAAGGGATAGTCTCACAGTGCCAGCCTTTACATACCGGTACCTAAAGTCTAGGACACAGCGCTGGCCTACTTGACAGGAGAGATATTTTGATTGACATGCACAACGACCAACTACATATCTCACATAAATGTATAAATGTATCTGACATTACATTTATACAAAGGAATTTGTTGAAAACCTACTAAACGGTAACATGATTTTGAATGTTTTCAGGTATTGTATATCTGCTAGATACAGTAAACTATGGTTACTGCTTAGTAAATTATGGTTACTGCTCAATAATCACTGCAATGTATCAGCTGAAATTAGTAAATAATGCACTGCACTATTGTCACACCGGAATTATAGACTTCTTTAGCGACAATGCTAACAGCCAATGAATATCAACTTCCTCACTTCCGGAAAGTCTGTCACCTTACAAGGTTCTATGTATTAGACATTCTGCAACACAGCAGAATATTTCAGTTGTTTGGGTCTCCAAATCACTGCTGTTATATGCTTAACATATATCAATGCCTTGCTTGAAATACTGTATATCTAATTAAATTAAGGACTATGACACTGTTCTAACACAGTGGGTTGGGAAGGGTGTGTGCAGATATACATTGCTGAGCTTCAAGTGGCTACAAAGGAGTTTAAAGGGGCCCTGGAGAAGCGTCAAATTAAATAAGGGTAAAAAGTTTGATCTAATACATAGACTGAGTGCATAGAGGGCCAAAAGACAATGAGTTCACGTTCCAAAAAGAAAATCAATAGCAAACAATTAAATTACATTTGCACGACTGTAGCAGAATGTGTACGAGACTTGCACTGCCTTGAAACAAGGCATTTAATTACCCTGCAGTCAAGCAGTAGTCTCTATGCAATGGGAGCATGAAAGCTGGGAAAATAACATTGAGCAACATAGAGAAAAACAGACAAAACATCAATTGTAAAATGATCTGATTATCTTTATCATTGGTCAACACATTTTATAAATTGGTAAAATATCTTGCTTCTCTACAGATTAAGTCATATCAGCATATCATGTGCTTAGGGCTGGCCATTTATTGTTACCATAACTCCATCCATGCGCGTTGAAAAGTGTGTTCAGCTGTTCAAGTCGGGTCTCGGAGCTGAACACAAACACACTCCCATATTAGCTACCTCGTCATTACAGCTAGCTAAAGCTAACAGGCAAGACACTAGCAAAACTGGTGGATAAAATGCCGGCGATACATGCTCATATGGCTAGAGGTGGATGTGCGATCACGCCGCCAGCCAGCTTTAAAATTGTGCTGCGTGTTTGTCGAATTACGGTGGTAAAGACCTGTGTTTACTGTACTCATGTGAAGCTACATTGTATGCCGTCACAATATTACGATCTCTATATTATACATCGTTTCATATGGCTATTAATCTAAATAGGAAGTTATAAGAATATATCTGTATAGCCTAACTTTTAAAGCTATATTCCATTCAAAATTAGTTTTGCTCAAATTTCTATATTCTAGCCTAGTTATGCTGATTGACCTACCTTGAATACCTCCACATTAAATATGGAGACGTTTTTACACGAATGTGGAAAAAGTGTGGAAAAAATACAATATACCTATGTGACCATGTCATAAGCAAATCTATTTCAGCAGATATTTTATAATAGGTCAAACCTGATAATGTAGGCCTAATATTCTCTCCTTTGTCAAAAAACAAGCCATTCAGACAATACTATAGAGATTAACATACAATGAAAACAAAATACTAAAGATGAATAATTGCATAATGGTTATACTTGTTTTGAATTTTGACTTTGCTGCCATATTTTTGGCTGTACTCTTAATTTATTAGTCTGCACTCCTAAATGTTTTAATTTAGGTTTGGGAATAAGTCAGTGTAGCCCTGCCAGCTGTGTGACTACGTGTGTGATGACTCGCACTACAGCCAGTGCAAAGCGGTATGGGCTGTTTTCAGGTGCCAACTAATTTTACACAGTCTGTAATTAATGTCTTTGTGGAACGTCTAATTCATGGGACCACAGTGCTTAGTCACACGCATACCAGAATATTACTGACACTTGCTAAAAGGTGAACATATGTTTTTATTTCTAAAATATTATAGTTTCATAGGAGGTTTCATAGACTTGGGAAATGCATTTTTCAGAAGTTTTTAAGTACTACATTTGGGTGCAAATATTCAGAGGCTTTTATAGTTCATATCGATATCGGAATTATACCGTATCGACCGAAATTATTAAGTATATCGTAATGTAAATTTTAGCCATATCGTCCAGCACTACATGTGCTGCATGTTTATATGTATTTTATGTAGATGCTATTATATTTTCCCTTTACTCATCTACTGTCTTACCTAAAAAAATTTAAATATATTTTTGAAATATTGTGTAATAAATTGTGTTAGCCTACTATCCTTTGTTTCAACTTCACAATACACTACAAACCAAGACCTGTCAGGACACGGGGTTGGCAAGTGCAGGGACAGATGAAGAAACACACAGGAGGTAAACACTCGAGCCACTGCTCAGCGTTTAATAACAGAACATAAAACAAAGGCGCGTAACAGTGGCTATGCTCTCACAGGCAGATCAGCAAAACAGCAAACAATAACCGACAAATCAACAGAATGAACCCCAACTTTAAATAACCCCACATCCACACAGCTGCAATCAATCAACACAATGTGCTTGTGGCAGGGGTGCGTTGGGGATATGGGCAGGTGTTCACCATGACGATCCCACACCGGTGAGACAATCTGAGAAAGGGGATGGTCGTTACAAGACCAAAGTAGATAAATGTAGAAATTCCATGTTATGGTAAGTGGAATGCATTTATATAGTGCTTTTATCCAAAGCGCTTTACATTATTTGCCTTTCAGTCATACATCGATGGCATCCAGTAGGAGGCAGTATTGTTCAATCTAGTAAATCTCTACTATAGAGAAGAGCACATTCAGACATGACATGTCAATTTTATAACAGGAGGTTTCCTGTCTATATTTTCAGTTTTAATTCTGCTTCAGTGATTAGGCTACAATTGCCAACTAGGCAATGCATATTCTTAAAATCTACATTCTATCAATTCCACGACAACCATTTTTATCGTGCAAGACCAACAAGCTGCATATTAGCAAGCACAACATCAATCCTACTTTTAGTGTAAATACATAATTAACAAAACATGCCTACAGTTATAAACAGTACAGTCCAAAACAAAAAGTCCTGTTATTTTTACGGCGCAAATGCACGAGGCTTGAGGTTGGGAACTACGGTGTTGCAGGCTGCCAACGTAATCTTCTGCCACTTTAACAATATGGCGATACTCTTCATTAGAATCCCGTGCTTCACTGCGACAATGAGTAAATACTTTGTAAGATCGAGCCACCATTTTCTTTCCTGTGTCTATATATTAATAAGTCTATGGCCGGCACAAAATAAACAAGCTTCCATAGCAAAGAGGCAAATGTGTACTTGGCAATCCTCAAAAACACAAAATGAATGCATGCACACCATTTAGGCTCAAACTCAAACACGATAGCCTATAGTGCGTGTCTCCTACCGCCACACAATCTTCTTAAATCGATTTGTGTGTGTCCATTTTCAGCAGAGCCTGTCAGCTACTGAAGTAATTTCTATAGGTCGTTGCCCACTATGCCCCTTTATCCTTCCCCAGCCTGATCCATTATGGCTGGTTCTTTGTCCCACACCAGATGTTGGGGGTGTGTATGGGTTGGGTGAGGGGTCTCACTGCCCAAGACCTGACCTTCAGCACCCCCACTGACATGCACACAAAGCCAGTCCACACCTCTACATTGGCGATGCAGGGCAGGCCAAAGAGCATCCTGAAGCTTGATGTTGGGGCGTAAACCAAAATAGATGCTGTAAGATACAGTACATTTCTGAGCTAAGGGAAAGAATGAGGTGATAGATCACCAGACAACACCAGACCAGCCTTGTCGGACACTTCGGGGTCATTAGCATCTTTCTGTAACAACACTAATATTGTAACAAAGTTTTCTAGATTTTTTAACTACTTGATGCATTGAAGCTGTATGCTATAACATTTAAAAAAAAGATAACATGCACACACAAGCAGCAGACATCTTGGGGGGTGCGGGTTATTCAGGAACATGGAAGCACGGGGCATAAGGGCCATCTGGGCACTCTGCATTATAAATATGCAGTGGATTGTATTGAAAGAGAATGGGGAGACTTGTTTGCTGCTTTTGCCGGCAGCTGTTCTATCCTAGACATCAAATGAAGCAGCCCCAGTGGACACACACATCCACAAGACAAACTCCATACACATGCACAATGCATTATTAGAGAAGGAATGCTGTATGTAGTGGTTACCGGTGTAATAGTTTGTGCTATGGCGTCATTTAGTGAATAGATTGAGATTATTATATCTTCTCCTCGGAATACATTTTCACATTTTATATTATTTTCACTGTATGATAGTGATCTGATTTTTCAGTTATAAATTGAAGTAAACAGGGCAAAACAAATATTATCCACAGCCAGTCTCACTGACAAATATGATAAATTATTTAATAACTTATGGAATGCCATCGTGTACTTATCTCTGGAACATTCTTTTCTTTAAGCACCACTTAAAGAAAGGTGGTGGTTACGTTTTTTCTTTTTGATACCAAACTAAGTTCAAATGTGTTGCTCCATGCATTTACACTCAAATATGTTTAATACAATAAGTAACAGCACAAATGCTTTCAAATAGAGAACATCTGTTGGTTACAAGAACACTCCACTAACAGCTCTCTTAAAATCAATCCTTTAATAACAAAATGTAAACATTTAAAGAATCCTACCTTCTTTTTGTCCTTGTTAATTTCTTGAATATTGGCACTTTGTTGGTACATCTAGCAATTATTTCCTGGTATATTAGATAATGTAAATGCATACCATAACCCTGATGACATGCCGACTCATTATCCTAACAGAATAGTACTGTTTGTAAGTCACACATAAAAGGGGCTGCTAAATGCTTTAATGTAGATACATTTTGCAAGGAACTCAAGGCAGTGATAATTGCACATTTTATACACAAATAAATTGAGTATGCTGGCTTGGCTTCACAGAAGAAACTTCTACAGCTAATACTGCAAGTCTGCAAGATTAAGGTAGACCCAGACATAATTTCAGACCGTGGCATGACTACACAACATCCCGCCACCTCTTGATTGCTTACTAATAGATTTACTAATAGAATGAATCAAAACATCACCAGCATGCAAGACTGACAGATTATGAGTCAGTGTTTCACTGTGGCTTTATTACCATGTGCTTCTAAACCCAGCTCTAATAGGAAGCAAGCGACACGCTATGCTGTATTATGTGTTTTGTGTAATAAATCTTGACAAGATTTTCCATGTTGTGGTATAACTTAAACAGTCCCCCGTTTAAATCTAAAAGACAGAAGTTCAGACGTGCTGCCTTCCATCTGAAAACGGGGACAGGGGACTGCATGGAATTAATGGAGGACAGAGAGCGGGGGTTGGTAGACTTTGGGCTTCAGGCAGAGTGCCTAAAGAAGCACTAGCGGAAGAACAGAATGAACCTGCTGACTGACTCGCTGGCTGCAGTTCCAATCTTAATAAAGCCATTGTGTTAAAAACAAATAATAATTCAGTCAATAGAGACACTGAAAAATCAATTTAGAAAGTAATCAAGGCAGAAATAAGGTATAAATTAGGCTGAGAGAGACAGAAGGCCTATGACAGGCTCTAGGGAATTTAATCTAACATAATCGTGGAACAATACAAAGCCCGGCCGAGGCATATGTTCTCCTTAAAATGTCTTGTTTTCCATGCGTTTTGTTAGCTAGCGTGTTCGTATCCCACATGCATTTGGTTAAATCGACATCAGACCCCCAAATCTTCTAATAACGAGCCACTGCATTCTTAGGTTTATCCTGTGCAGATTACAGTAGCCAATATTGAACTTTTCCAACATTTGAGCTTCATCTTTTTCTTAAACTGAAGTGTAGTGTCATAATATTAATATTATAGGAGCCAACAAAGGAGACACCGAGGTAGTTTTAACTTCTGTACACAGGAACATTTGAAATTTCTCCTAAAAGTTGCTACTTTTTACATCACGTGTCGCTAGCAATGCCAAGACAACAACATGACAACTGTCGCCGTAAAGGCTGGCTGTGAATTATAACATCTAATGTGCCCTACTGCAGCTACAATATCACTGAAAAACTAAGCTACTAATGGATTTATTTTAAATCAATCTGATTCTGTCCTACTAAACTGATGCTGTCTTGTTACAGTGTAAAATGGAGACGAACGTGAAACTAAGACAGTTAATAATTAGGCCTAGTTCATATTATCATTAAAAAAATGAATGACGGTTAAAAATATATTATGATGGGGACGAAATATTGTTTAATCCTGCCCCTCCTGAATCGTGTTATGCTTTAAATTTCTTACCCTTTTGTAGATTTACTATAACAAATGCTACAATATTTTCTTAACATCTAATTTAATGTGATTGTATCACAAACTGTATGTTGTAAAAACATTGTAAAATGCTGGAAAAGCTTTAAAGTGCACCTTGAAAATGCTTGAAAAGTCCTTGAATCTGACTTTGGAAATTGTGTAAGAACCCTGTTTTTGGTAATGGATGATATTGGCCTGTGATTGCAGCACTTAGATGAAACAGACAAACAGTCTGACAGACAAACTGTATACTGTTATATTCCTAACAAAGGTTAATCTGCATCGTTTGAGTTTAAATGCAAAGCCCAAACTGCGCAGCAGTACGCCACACACTTGCACACACTTTAAAACATGGTACACCCATTTCTCAGGCATTAGTAAATAAAGATATCGGGAAAGCATTAGCACAAGGCCACAACTGGGTCGGTTATCCCCCCTCAAACTAGTGTTGGTTCCTTGGGCCAGGACAACGAGTGGCATGGGTCACACTGCCTCCTCAGCCATATAGCAACACTAGGAACTGTCACCGCACTGTGGAAAAAACTGTTCCCTTCTATCACTGACCACTGCCCCACAAACGGTATCCACTGTCAGCTGAGGGTACAGGTGCTGAATAAGCAGAGCCCCCAGGTCCCCAACGTGAAGGACCTGTGCTACAGGGCTGGCTCAGACAACACAAGGAAGGAACTCTTGGCAAACTGGAGTTGCATGAAAAAGATGGAATGGAGGGAGCCACACTGTGCCAGTCAGAGAGCTAAGTGGAGCCAGGGTGAGTGTGCAGTGCTGTAAACACAGTATTATGCAATCTCCATTGGCTGTTCCATTTGAGCACCATCCCATCCGATGTGTGACTACCTACAAATGGGCCAGCAGGGATTTTATTTGAAATTACAGATATTGTATTTCTCCCTCTATCATCTCCACAGTCTACAATCATTAAGGTTGAGGTTACAATGTTTTACATAGTCTACTTTCATTGAAGATATAGGCAACGTGTAGCATTATAGTATTATGCATTATGCAGCAAAGCCTTAGCAACATATAGCATAGCAATATGTTGGACTAAATTAATAAGAAGCTGCTCCAGCATGTGACCTGGTATGTAAATAAGGCAATTTTAGAGTGATTATGTTCACCCTGCAGGCAGTAAACAATGTATGGATTGTGTTGACAAATGGACAGTAGACTTCAGAGCACCGTGGTATGGTCATACTAATAACAGAATAAAGCACCCCCCCCACCCACACACACACACACACACAATCATACAGATTAGCAGGTGTAAATACAAAATGTAGCAGCATGGCATACAGACACAGGTGGCACCCTAAATATCTGTTATCCAGCAATGTGAGATTATTTTACTTCAAATGTTGTCTTATCTAATGGAAATATTTGAATAAGAGGCCTACTTGTTTCCATTAGGGCTGACTGCCCATAAGTACATATTTATAAAATACTAAAAAGGAATCATAGCTAGGTAGCTTGTTGAAACAGATGCCTTAACATCCGGCAACGTCCTTTTTGTTGGGTGCAGAACGATGCTCATATACTGTCTTGGGACATTACTCTAGTCTACTCAAAACTGAAAATGTGCAAATCAATAAATATATCGTTGTAACAGTATAATACAAAATGAAAACACGCTCTCCGTTTGCAGTCACTTACCCCGGTGTGCAAACAAAGAACACAAGGCCACTGGGGGTGCATGGAAAACCAATGCTAATTCACAGTCGAGCTGTCCTGTAACACCCCTGATGCAGGAAATATTAAGAAATTCGAGAAATCTTTTGTTTCGTATAATTAACTATTTTAAGGAAATGTCCCTATCCTTGTCTGTTGCTACAAGAACAACGCAATGCGTTCAGCCACGACAGGCAAAATTGGAATTTTGTAGACAGCAGACTATGTAGCAGTTGCGGAACTCACGTATGCGTGAAATGTGGTTTGATTTCTTTGTTTAGTTTCTTTTTGGTTGTGTACCGTACCCACCCCGACCTCTAACACTGTAATATCAGCCTCTGTATATCTACAATTGTTGTGTCAGTGTTATATTGTGTTAATGTTATAAACTACAACATACACACATGCGTACACGTTTAGCTGTACCGTATTAGGCTATTTAGATAGAACATGGTTCTGATTAACTAGATTTATTTTAGCTTGTAGGATACAGCAGTGTGCTGCTATTAGACTTTTTAAGGTCGACTGAAGATAGAGGCAAGCTCGCAGTCTAACCATAAAAAGCACTTGCAACAATCGTAGCCTATTCGCACAATTGCTTAATAATATATGTGATTTATTTCAAGACACTCGATGATGTCGCATTACTAAATGTGTCGTCACGTGTCAAAAATAACTAAACACAAAAACGGTATTAATGCAAAGCCGGCGAAATAAGTTGTCACAGATGTAAAAACAGCGGCGAACGATACGGAAAAGGTGTTACGCCTAATTCTGTGTTCTGCCGGATTCAGTGACCCTTTCGAAACGAAGTATGTTAAATAGCAGAATATGCAGAAAATAGCAGAAAATGAATGAAAAAATCCGATAGATCTATAAATAATATTTAAAAATATCTAGATATCAATTAACCTTAAAAAACGAGACTGCCGTAGATAGTAGATTACTATTCACTTTTTATTCAGTAATCGCTAAAATCACAAGTTTTTTGCAGAGCAAACCACCATCGATATGGCTAACCTTTTAGTAACCCTTTCCCGAACTAAAACACTTCGGGAGCGAGACACTAAAAGTGCACGAGAAATCACACTCACACACATAGATTGTACATGGTTTTAGGTGGCGCATGCGCACTTTCGAAACGGTCACTGATTTCGGCAAGGCACAGAATAAGGCGTAACACCTGTACCGTAATTGTCACCAGCTAAGATCGAATATCCTCTACTCAACATCACAACGCTACCGCATTGTAACTTCTGGATCTTCAACTATTAGCCAAAGTGCAGATAAAGGTAAAAAGCTTTCTTACGTCCCAAAAGCAAGAAAAAAACTACTGGAAACTTTATTATTTGACAGACAGCGAGGCTATGAGGCTGTTTTGATGAAGCAAAGTGCAAATGAGGTGGCCGAAGCTGATCGAGAGATTTCCATAGCTTTTAAGCGCAATGTCTGTGACTTTTAGCTCATTTTGTTTCCTTTGAGACCTCCCCTGAAAGAAATGCATTCCTCCGACAACCAACACGGTCGGGCACCGGGCCTGCGCCATCTTTGAGTGCCTGGGCTGCCTCCGTGAGAAAGAGGCGTCTTGAACAAAGCAGTTCTAACGGGAACGATCTGCGATCTACATAGAATGACACGAGCACGCCGAACGTTTCACATAAAAAGGTCTTACCATTGTTCTGTTGTATCCAGGTCCCGAAAACCAGGGCAACCAATATGACCCAACACGGTAACGCATCCATCGCGGCTCCGGGGTTACTCCAGACTGCTAGACTTCACTCGGATCGTCTATCTTTCCAGTCTTTCTCCCAACTTGTGTTGTGTATCGCTGCTCTGTGGGCAAGGAGAGAAACAGCGGCGATTGGCCGAGAACGCTGCCACACCCCGCCCAAAGGATAGCAACGCTTCCGGCGCTAACATGTCAATAACATGACTCGTAGTTTAATGTAGGCTACACCTACAAAAACGTCGTTTTGACAAATTAATTAAAGGAA
>JAODOY010002798.1:0-11932 GCA_025399855.1 Forbesichthys papilliferus | reverse complement strand
CCCCCCCCCCCCCCCCCCCCCCCCCCCCCCCCCCCCCCCCCCCCCCCCCACGACAGAGAACATTTTCTCTGCAGAGTCAAACCTTTTGCCAGACACACAGAGCGCAAAGACAGTGATCTTGTCAGCAGTCACTCTGTTATGTGTATTTGCAAGAATCTGGCGAAACAATACAGAGTAGCACGATACAGAGGCCACAATTCGAGATGTTGCGATATCTAATTTGTGGAAAAAACCTCACATCAATGCTTATGCTTATTTGCTACTGCAAACACTTATGTAAACTTGCTCATGGACATCAGATGGATATTAGCTTTAAGCTAAATCTGGTAACAAGCTTTCCTCTCTTTTGAGGATAATGTATTTTGTACATGGTCCCTTTTACAATTTAAAAAAAAAAAAGAGTTAAAAAAAAAATCGATAGTGTCGGACAACGTAATATCGCGATACTCATGTGCATCGATATTTTCTAACACCCCTATCCATTACAACAGTTGTTTTCCAGTGCAAAAGAAAAGTTCTCGAATCCCATGGGTGTGGACATTGGGCTGGGGGACAACAGTGTTATCATTACCCCGCTATAATCTAACCCACTAACCTTTGAGATGTTATTGCATTGAATTCCACCGGGTGAGGGTATCTTTCAGGGGTGAAAGCTGTAGGGGCCATAAACAGAGAAAAGTCCCTTGTACACGCATGTCTGCCGTCGACGTGCTTTGCCGTGGCACAAAGCCAGTGCACAATGGAGGCCTACTAGCCACAGTTCTCCTTTTAACCATTTGAGAGGAGCACAAAAGAGTGAGTTGACAAAGAGGTGAAGAAGGGAATGGAATAGGCTGGGATGTAGAAGCCATTCTACACCCCCCCCCCCCCCTTCCCCCCGCGCCTTTTTGTGCAGGTTTCGGGCTGCATTTGTTACCTGACAACTTGGAGTTTGGCTACACTGTGAGTAGCGATAGCTGCCAGGAACCTCAAGCAACAATTAGGTGTACTTCTGTTCTTCCGTCGATATTCTGTTTTCCCACCGTGGAGGACTGTAACCGGGCTGACACCATTATTTATGTCTCAATTTCCAACAAACAACATTTCTGTGCTTCGTTTCTTGACGTCTGCGACCAACAGATATCATTTGTCAGCGAGGGCTATAAACTAATAGTGTTTTCAAGTCTGGGCTTAGAGCAGTGTTGAGCTGGCCCCCAGAACCCGTCAGGTCCCGCTAGGGGTGACTGTTAAAAGGTGCCTGCTGAGAACGTCCGCTGAGGTGGTGAAAAGCGGAAGTGCTTTCTGACTAAATCCTCCCAAAATCTCCCCTGAATTGAGGAAAGGGTGGAGGTCACACAGCAGATTTACCAAGGCTAATAACTTACTCAGAAAAACAGAAATCCAGTTTTGTTCTCTCTCTCTCTCTCGCTCTCTTTCATTGATGTTCATCTGTGAAGCATCTGCCTACATAGAGCCTCGGCCAAACACTCACATAAACAGTGTGCGTGTGTGTCAGGCACTCCGGGGACAACATGAGTAACGTAAACAAAACAAACACGTATCTAGGCCTACATCTGGTAGTTTGGAAAAAGAAAAGATTAAAAACCTGCTCAGGTGTGCATCCTACGAGCCGTGGAACACGGGCACCTACACAAACAATAACCTCACAAAAGGCCTGCATGTAAGCACCTGAGAAGTAAAAGAAAGGACGGATGAACTGCTACCGCACGCACGCACGCACCCACACACAAGCTCTCACATGTCCCCGCCATCGTCGCCTCGGTAACCGGAGGGGGGAAAAAAAAAACACCATAGCGTTGACCTCTATCAAATGAGCCTTCCTTTCCTTCCACTAACAGGAGGGGGCTGCGTCGCTGTGTGAGCCCCTCTACACGGTCGCATAAAGGAGGCCACGCTCACTAGCCTGATTTATAGGCCTGCCCGCGGCCATGCTTTCTCTGGGCAAGTGGATCTCTTCAACAAAAAAAAAAGACCCACCTTGTATTAGTCTTATTTACTGGTGCCAGGGAGCGCAGGCAGGCTGAATTATTTAACACATCCCCTTGTTGTAAATGCAACACAAAGCCACCGGGGGCAGCAAACCAAGGAATATGCAAACCGGGGAGGGAAGGGGGGGGGTTTGAAGGGCGGGGAGAGAAGAAGCAATTATGATGTGTTGCGCCATTAACATTAATCACGACAATAACCTGCCTGCGTAAACTCTTCCCCATTTCATCTTCTCCACACCGCAGTGTTAACTTACATTAAACACGACGGGTCCCGACACACACACGTATGCACGCACACACACACACAGCTGACATTTCAACTGTATCCTCAACAGTAGCATTCCACAGCAGCGGGAACAGTGTGCAGTTGTGCACATCGGCAAATACACACGCCAGCCAGAGCTTCATATCTCAATGCAAATACATGCGCGCGCACGTTTGCACGTGCACGCACACACGCACACACTCTCTCCCAGGGTGTGCTGCCTCCTCTCACACGGCGGTTCTCATTAACAAGCCAAACATGCCTGAAGAGGCAGACAGGCTCCAGTGAGCACGGCAAACAACCAGCGAGTCTCCCCTTCGTCTAAACTCAGGGATCCACAGCATCAGTCACTCTCTGCCGGGGACACCACCAGTAAATGGACCAGGCCGTATGGAATGGAGCCTACGGGATCGCGCGGGGCAGCTACGGCTGGCCTCCTGAGAACGTCCTCGTCTTGCGAGGGTCAAGTCCTGGAAGGCCCTCAACACGCAACAGTGTTTCATCGACTGAGTACAGAGCACCGTCGGGGGCCGATCAACAACAACATTGCCGTGTTTTTCTTGCTCTACTGGTGCTCTAGCTGATTTTAAACATTCCGATTGGGTGATAATATACAAGGTAGGTAGGTCAAACATTATGTAAGGAAGTGTGATTGAAATGTATCAGCCCCGCCTTTATGACAAACGCTTCTGAATTGAGGGGTTCCAGACTGACAATCAAACTGTAGCTTGTGAGATCAGGATCAGAGATACTGGAAAAACAGAGGGGACTCCAAACTCGTTAACATGGCGATAGCCTTGACTACCATCTTGGATTTTACATCAGCGCTGTCACAATATAAAAAGAACGCAGAGGGTCAACAGACCGTACCTGTCGGTCCCAAACGGGTTTGAAAGATGTCGGAGGTTCCTTTTGCCCGACAACCAATCCTAAAGTGCACCTTTAGCGGTTACAGTTGCAAAGCCGACGCGAGTTTGAAATGTAGCGATATCTCTCCCTCGCCCTTACAGTACAGCTACAGAAAGCTATATTCGTAATAGAATCTATAGACGAGTTATGACCGAGGCACCCTCAGAATGACATTACCCCATGCGCCTTAGACTTAAGGCTAAGCCTGAGAGTGGAGCGAAGCGAGAGAAGCCGTATGAATAGGTGGCATCTTGTCTTACAGGAAGAAACCATTGACCGGGTACCTCTTGATCGATGGTCGGTCTCGGCCCGTCTTCGCTTGTGTGTGTGTGTGTGTGTGTGTGTGTGTGTGTGTGTGTGTGTGTGGTGTGTGGGGGGGGGGATACTGAGTCAGTATCTGGAGGTGGGAGACGTGTGGGAGATATGTGGGAGAGGAAGAGAATGCTGACAAGAAGCCAGACAGGAGACCTCATTTGCTGTGGCTGCTCTTGAACGCGGGGCCGTCCAGCCAAGACGTTGGACCGTGGGAACGTTAAGGCAAGGGGACAGCATCTTGACAGGTTGTTGTTGCCGGAGGTCAGAACAGTTGGTGACTCTGATAACAACCTCTGTATTCAACGAGGAGACGCTGTCGATATTACAAGCAAATAAAGTCAGTATCCGGTATCCGTACAAAGGAAGCCTACTAATTCTGAACATGCAAATGTATTTGTGCTTCAATTAGTCCAGTGGTGCCACTTCATACGCAAAACAAATTGATCGAGGACACTTTGACTAAACGCAAAACGATGTCGTTTGTTTTAAAGAGGGTCATGATAGACATTGGGCTTATTTTCAATGTGAGCTCCAGTTTAGCGGGCAGGTTGTTAATAATGGCAGTTTGTTTTCTATTCGAGTGGGGCCTTTTTAGTGCCTGCTTTAAACAGCAGCCACCGTACACAAGCAGCTGTCACTTACTGCAGGCACAGTAGAGGACTGCAGTGGGGAATGGGGTCCTTTGAAGAATGGTTAAAACTGTGCGATAAAAATAAACTGGGAGAGCAGAGAACATTAATTATAAACAGATATTTCAGTTGGATGAGCACAACAGAGACAATAGTAAACCTCTTTTCCACGAGAAAAAGTATTTTTGCCACCGCAAAAGACTTTCTGTGCGGTGGGATTTCTTGGGCTTAATGTGCATGGAAAGATGTGATGGAGGGAGCCTTATACTTTCAAGGTGCAACTGAGCCAACAGTTCTCCACACTACCGTAGTTTGCTGTATAAAAGCACGTCCTCGCTAGAATGGACCAACACCTCCTCCTCCAAAACTGGATGCACGACGTTACAATTACTTGGGTCTAACCTTAAACGGCCTCCTTCCTTGGCAACGGCGCGGCTAAGCATTTACGCTGCTGCCTCGCTCGCCTATACATACATACAATCTCACCTTCGCTGTGACTCCTAATGCACACAGTTGTTCTGCCATTTAAAAAAACGCCCGCCCGCCTTGTACTAGCAACAACTTGGGCCAAACGCAGGTCACTCCCACTTGAGCAGTCAGTCAAGTCATGCCCTCCAGCTATGGAGGAGTGAGTTTATTTCATTTCAAAGCTTGTCAACTCGAGAGGTGTTAGCACTGTGTGTGTGTGTGTGTGTGTGTGTGTGTGTGTGTGCGCGTGCCTGCCTTTGGGTAGAGCCCTACTGTTGCTCCCTAATGCTTTTTAATATCATTGCTGTGTTGAGTAGCTCCTCACCTCCGGGGTCCTACACAAACAAACCTCAGCGTGAAACGGCTCGCTTACATATTCTGGACGGGTGCGGTTTATAGATGGAGAGGTCACAGTCGGGAGGGGTGGGGTTTAGAGAGAGATGGAGAGAGATAGAGGGGTTGAGAGAGAGATGGAGAGTTATAGAGGGGTTGAGAGGGAGATGGAGAGAGATAGAGGGGTTGAGAGAGAGATGGAGAGTGATAGAGGGGTTGAGAGAGAGATGGAGAGAGATAGAGGGGTTGAGAGAGAGATGGAGAGAGATAGAGGGGTTGAGAGAGAGATGGAGAGGTGATAGAGGGGTTGAGAGAGAGATGGAGAGAGATAGAGGGTTTGAGAGAGAGATGGAGAGAGATAGAGGGGTTGAGAGAGAGGTGGAGAGGTGACAGCATTGAAGAATAGAAGTGAGACATGGACAGTTGGAAATATGAAAATAGGAGGGAGAGTGAGAGACAGACACTGAGAAACAATGAGCGAGGGAGACAGAGAAACAAAGCCGGGGCAAAAGAGAGGGAGAGGAGGAGGAGGAGGGTTCTCACAGCGGAGCGGCAGCCCAAGGCGCTACGGCTAACCTCCTTAGCGAGACTGACACAAATGAAAACTTATGCAATAAAAACATGCCATCTCCACCGGCTACCAGATGAAAGCAGATACTCTATTACGCCGACGTGCCTGGGAAGCCCTCGCCCGCCGCACACCGGGATGAGAGGAAACAGAGGCCTGCGCCATGGCAACTCCTGACCAACGGGGAGGGGGGAGAGGTCAGCTTTCGCCACGATGAGAAAAAACCCTCAGCAGCAGAGAGGAAGGAGAACTCTCAGGCACCTGTGGAATGTGTCCTTTAGTTTGTGAGGTGGTTAGGGGGAGAGAGAGAGAGAGAGAGAGAGAGAGAGAGAGAGAGAGAGAGAGAGAGAGATGCAAACAAGCAGGAAGAGCGACAGAGAGACACTGAAGTGAAGGAGATTGAAGATGAGGAGGAGAGGGAAAATGAGGGAAGAGCATGCCGAGGGGAGCGGAGGAATTGCCTATGGATGAGGTTGTCACACTGGTTTAAAATGTCTGCCAGTCCAGGAAACTAAGAGTGGATTTGTGCATTTGCCAAGTCGAATAACACACACACACACACACACACAAACCGAGGCACACAGACATCAAGCTAACTACATTATAATAGTAATTTAGTCTCTAAAATATGAAGAAAATCCTTCACATAGGCTACTATCATGGTATGGGTCCAGTGTAGTGGGGTTTTAGCAGTTCGCAAAATGTAAAACTAACAATCACAACCAACACCCCCAGCCGAATTCTAATGCTATTATTCTGGTTTTCCAGCGGGTTACGTTAAACATGTCGCCTCGCTGTATCCACCAACATTTCAGGTTGATTGCATTATATTTGTGTCCGCTGTGCGGCAATTCAATTCCAACTCGCGAAACTATGTTGTGTTGTCAGCAATCAACGACATGCTTCTACCTTTAAATGCTACACTTGCAGGGGAAGGCTGGCGGCGGCTGACAGAAAAAAAGGGCTCGGCCGCAGCAGTGCAAAGCTCACACGTTGAATTCAAGGCGTCGACATGACAAATCCTATCCTACTTTTCTATAGGCTACACGGCGACAACCGCTAACGAAGCAGCAGATATTCAAAATATGACATTGCGGAGAGATTTGTATGAAATAAGTGTGGGATGGGGGGGTTAGGGTACTATCTTTGAAATTCCATGTTTTGCTCAAATAATGTTTCGTGGTTGTGATAGGGCTGTTCTACTAATGTTGTCTACTGTAGGCTAATTTGAAATCCTAATAGAAGCATTTTCATTTTGGTGGTGACATGGCATAGTGACACCAATGGGTTGAAATAGTGTCAAGTCTACCTCATAAGAAATTAAGACTGTTTGCCAGTCCGGCAATTCGGCGGACATGCAGTTATAGGCTATGCACCCATCTCTCCATATAGGACAGTTATTTAAAACTGCAGCCTGCAGGATAAACTGTCATTCATCGAGCACCTCCTCTAACAACCATTGTCACGCTCGACATCACTCTATATATATATCAACCATAGTTTTGTTTGTTATATGCCGATATAATGTAGGTTATATAGGCCTACGAGATCAAACAGGGGTCTCGATTACAGAGTCCAATTTCCCACTACGAAATAAAGGTTGAATGTAATATGCATAAAGAACGGGTAGGCTAATCTAGTTAATGAACACACCTTTTTTATTAAATCTAAGTGAATTGACGTTGTGTGTGGGGTCGGGTGGTCTAATTGGCTAACCAGAATATGATTAAATGCGAATGAATAGAATCCAGTAGAGCAACAAGAGCATGTTCAATAGCTGACAACGAACGCACATCCAACACACCCACATACGGCCCTTATTATATTGCTGCTCATGTGGGGGAATAAAATTAAATATTTTAATTTGCCTTTCATTCGTTAGCAGATTAACACTTCACAAAACCAACCATCTAATTATTTAAAAGCTAATAGGGGAATCGATTTTTTTTTCCATGCTACCTTGGGAAATGCAACACTGTTCCCTTGTCCGCAGAGAGCCGGAGTCGGCAATAAATACGGCCAAGAAACGAATTTCAGTCTAAATCTGTGTGGAGAGATCACATTCCTCACAGCTGCCGGAGACTTATTTTCCCGGCGACGGAGTGTCAGACTGAGAACACCTATAATTATGGATGGTGCTGACATTCCTTCTCGGGGGCATTGCAATAGAATTGCGTACCTCAGTGCAAACCAAAAAACATGGATTATCCTACATATACTGTAGCGTTTTAAAGTAGCCGACAGATACACCTCGCTGGCACGAATGCGATATTTCCCTGTGGCAATTGCTGCAGGTAGGGGTTTCCAATGTTTGAAAAGTCAGTAGCCTCCTATGCTATCGGCTACGAATCACGATTATAATCTCAAACTAAACATTACCAAAACATTCAACGGGTTAAAATTAAACAGCGAGGGGACGTGTGCTAATCCAAAGCACAACCTTGCTCTGATACCAAATGTCCGCAGTTTTACAGTTTGATGTTGATCAAAGCGATTGGTGCAGAAACACAAGGCTTCTTACACGATTAACACCTAATTCGCTTAGATTGCTACAGCACACCCAAGTCATATTTACGATAGGTAGCCTACTGGCATTCGTCTCAGTTTTGTTAGAATGATGCCCATGTTCAATAAAGTCACGGAGGAAAGATTTAGCCCAACGTGAAGGGACAAGTCGCATACAAATAGGCTACCAACATAACGCCAAACTCGCAACACGGAGCAAAAGATAAATGAATCAATCCGACATGTTTCAAACACAACCAAAATCGCTTCTATCAGACTGAAAGTTACACCGAAACGATCGCGGTACTTACAATTTTAAGTGATCCTAAGAATAGAAATCCGCAACATGGTTTAAATTCCAAAACTTCTGGACATGTCCACTCTGCTCACAAAATAGTAGCGCTCGCCTCGGCGGCTCCCTGCGTGTGAATGAAGAGGAATGAAGCTCGGGCTTCCAGCGGAGCAACGAAGCCTCGGCGTGTGAGCAGAGCAGGCAGGAGGCGCGATATTGCGTGGAATGCGCTCTGTTGCCGCTGTAACTCTCCGGGCCCATAGAGGGCGTCGTTGGGTTAGTTCTCGATTAAACCAAAGCAACATCTAGCAACTGACTACACACGAGGGATTTCCACTTCACAGCCTTCACAGCACACTAGCGGAGCCCATTAGAGCTGAACAGTTCAGGATGTTTATTACACGGAGTCACGGACGAATCCAAAAGGTATAATCGTGTGAAATATTTCATAATGATAAGATTTGCTGCATAAATAAAGTCCTGTGTGTGTGTGTGTGTGTGTGTGTGTGTGTGTATGTGTGTGTGCGCGCTCGTGTGAACATTGTAATTCATATTTGCTTATTCATATTTGATTTGGGGCCCAAACAGGGACTCAAAACCATAACTACTTTCTGAATAATATGATAATTCACTCCTACCAATCAATTCAGGTCTTTGTTGAAAAATGCCAACGTTCTGAATTACCAATATAATAGAAATTCCCTTAAAACAACAAGTGACATGGGTTTGCAGAGCTGGATAATAACTAATACTTGAGTGGGCCACTGTACTTTTTTTTTTCAGATATCTCTACCGTAGGCTTACTCTACCCAAATATACATTTTTCTGACAACTTGAGTGACTACTTTTACTCCTTACATTTTAACACAATGTTCCATCCATTACATTTTCAAAAGCAGACTAGTTACTTTAGTGTTAATCTGTTTAAAAACAATTGAGAGGAATTGTTTATTTATTTTGCATAATTGCGTGCCTTCCCAATATCATCAAGATCGATTTCAACCTAAATAGATTGGACAAAAACAGAAGAAAATACTATCCCTGGACTGGTAGGCCTATTGGTGAATATTGGTAAATTACGTACGATTAAACAGACAGGAAATGTTTAGTTCATATTACAGAAACCATAAGCTCCACATATGATACTGTAATTCTGATTTACGAAAAACCTATTAAAAATCAGAGATGGAAAATTAAGTGACAAATTTGGAGACTGTAAACCATCTAATGATTTAGTAGCAATGCTAGTCAACTCTATCTACATCACAAATATGTCATGTTGAGAAATACACTAATATTTTGGCATGTCTGATCCATCCCTGACAATAGGATACAATGGGAAGCAGCTGTGGTTGGTTTAATTATTGTTATAAAATAATATAAATCACATTATGTTTGTAATGCAGATTTGCAGATATTATGCATTTGCAATCTTTTGTATTTAGTGTTATGTTACAGTAGGGTTTGAATTAAAGTTTTTAAAACAGTTTTGAAAATAGTGTAGGCTATATAAATGAGATAATTGGCCTGTAGGTAGACATTGTTCTGGTGGTGGCTATGTCTGAGAGAATAGAATCCTTTACATCTGAAAGATGTAAAGCCTACATTGAATGCAGTTTGTGCCAAGCAATGAAAAATAATCCAACCCACATACGCTGTGTGAAGAGTTTTGGGTCCTAGCAATTGTAAAAAAAAAAATCGATATCAGGATTATACTGTAATAACATTATTTTGAATATATTATTAAACATTAATGTCCTACCTAGGTTCAGATATATTTTGCCCAGAAACAGCCAGTCCAAAATTGTAATTACAACAAGAGAGTCTTTGCTTTATTACTCGTACTTGAGTACATAGGTTGAATCAGTACTTTCGTTTTTTTTAACGCAAATATCTGTACTTCTACTTAAGTAATGTAAGTAATGACTTTGTGTACTTTTGACACCTCTGCTGGGTTGTGTTTCTATAAACATGGGTTTCTAATTAAATGAGCAGCCCAGGGGCTTGCTGTCTCAAACTGTCAGTTTACACATTCACACAGGCTTGCACTGAAGTGACAATGTGAAAACAGACTTTGGATACAAGATTTACACGTGAGGCCGTCCAACAAACCTTCAATTCTTACACTTTTTCCAGGAACTGCCTCCCAGAACGATTGGCGTGTCTTTTGAAACCCTCCTCTTTATATCCGCTACATTGTCTGTGAATATCAAGAGCTCAGACAAAGTGTGTTTTGGGCACAGTTCCACAATATCCTTGAACAAGGAATCTTGTGGGATAAGTGAGTTATTCCAACAGGCGGCTCATGTTACATATTGCACTCGGGAGAGTTGAGAGGGAGACTTGGCGATCACCACACCACCTGTCCCTGCGTGTGTGTGTTGGAGAATCAAAATGTATTTGGGAGATACGAGAATATATATATATATTTTTTTTTTTCCCCTTTCTTTTTTCTTGAGGATACTGGTTACAGCATTATTATTACTATTTTCAGTAACTAGTAATGTAACTAATTGCTATTTCCAAAACGGTAATAATACTACAAGTACTAATCCAAGTAATGCTGCATTACTACGTTACAAGAATGAGATTTCTGATCCTAGCAAACTTAGGGTAGGCTAATTGAATCAACCTGTCCAATCATCTGGTTTGAGAGGCTGCAATGTTTTCACTTTGGCTGATTGTTGACTCCTTAAGTTCATTATTATGGCCTTTTTGAAGGTAACTAGTAACTTCCTACTATTTCTAAGTAACTTGCTCAACACTGCTGGGGATGCATGTCTGCGTGAACAACTGATCTCTACGGTTCTGAACATTTCTCATAGATTGCCAAATGCCTTTTAGGTAGTCTATTTGCTGGTTAAAAATAACACTGTAGCTCACTGAAAGAGGTGCTAACAATAGATTGCTCTTTTCACAGTTAGCCTTGAGTTAGTGCAGTTGTTCTGACCACATTAGGCCACTGGTCTCATGGGAACTGCATACATTATGCAGAGACAACTATCACACAGAGACATTGCTGCACAATATAGCTTCTTTGTGTTATTGTAAGCGTTTGTGTTCAAGTGCAGTATATTCAGGGACAGTGTGTATTCATTGTCCATAAAGATGAAAATACTTTAAAAAATACTCTTAGTTCGAAAGTTAAAAAATGAAAAACTTTAAAATAACTTTTTTCATTTTACTACAGTAGGCTATACTGTACGACTATGGGTTTTATATTTCTGGTATATCAGACTAATTTGTTTTTCAACTTGCATCTTGCAAGTCAGATTAATCATGGCTGTTATTTGACTTGACTGCATGGTTTACACTTGACTCTCACAACTTTATGCCCTTTCTCACGCTATAGCCTGGCACAAAAAATTCCGTTGATGTGTTGGTTTAACTTTGTTGGTCAATCTCACGTGGTTGGTCTTTGTCAGCATTACCACACAAGTCACAAGTCAGCCTTGAAAGTTGGCAGTCTGCTTTAGGGCAGCTATCAAAAGTGACTACTTTTATGCTTGTATTTCTGTACTATATTTCTAAGAAACAAACGTGCAAAAAAGCATTTGCATGCCTGGACGTTTTTGTCCAAATGTTCAAAAAATATTAAGAACAGAAAAATACAGTATTTATACAATTGTGATTAATATATTAGAAAAAATGTGAAATTTT
>JAODOY010002797.1:0-11932 GCA_025399855.1 Forbesichthys papilliferus | reverse complement strand
GTATGTATGTATATATGTATATATGTATATATGTATATATGTATATGTGTGTGTATGTGTGTATATATATTTGTATACAGTATATACACACACACTTTATTGAGTAAATAATAGTTGCTGATGCAAAAAGAGGCGGGTACCAAGCTAAAATAATCTCAACTACTAATGGAAGCCAAGGGTATCGTAAACCGATTGACTGAAACATTTTGGGTGGGAAAAATACGAGAGGAATACCTAGGCAACCAAAGTCTGGCATGTAAACATGCAACACAGTTTTAGCTACGTAGCGGATCCCTTGCAGAGACATTATATAGAGGAGACGTGCCACTTCTGAAGGACTATAAGGACATTGATATCACTGTGTCTGGGGCCTAAAGCTAGTAAGTCATTCTTGCTAACTTTGAGTAGCCTCACACATAGAAACACATTGTGAAGCAAAGCGTTTTGTTGATGTGTGAGCGGTGTTCGCCATTTCTCCTTATTTTGACGTTCCTGTCTCCCAGCACCAGACGGGGGATGTGCAGCAGCTGGTGACAGTGAGACCATCACACTGAACACTGGAGCCTTGCAGACCTTCGAGATCTTGCCTGTGAGCTGAACACACACACACACACATGCACACACACGCAGACAGACAGGCAGGCGTTTTCCTCATAGCCACTCTAATGCAACACAATAACAATGACCCATTGTTCACGGTGATTAAATAAAATGGTTCACCCACCTGTAAGTTGATCACATAGAAACACAGCTGCTTGATTTTACAGTTGTTATGACATACACAGATATACTCGTCCAGCAGTGAAGTAAATCAAAGTCCTAACAGGCAAGTCTCGCCACTCGGCAGCCATCTTTGAAAGGCCCCGGACAGTTATTTAGGAAGACCATATAGGCAGGTGGCTTACATCAGTGCAACCACATGATTGGCTAAATAGGTTAATGCGTGGCAGTTATAAATCAGACAATTGTCTCTTTTGGATTATTTGAATATGTGCCTGCCATATTTGTGATTCAGAATTCTGCCATAGAGCTCCTTTCGAAAATCTCTAAGGCCTTGATCACACGGTGAGACGTCGCAAGAAATGCTTTGCCACCATTGTATTTCGCTGTTCAATATTCAAATTATTATGATTCACAGTAATTTGTTAACTGTTCATACTGTAAGCCGCCAGCATTCCTTACTCATCATAGTAGTTTGTTGACGGTCCCTTAGCCGCCAGCACTGGCATTTGCCATGTTTACACTGTTACAAGGCAACGTCTGTTTAACAGGATTTATTGATAACCATAAGCCATGTAACTTTGTCTTTTGAGATGAACTCAGCCTTCATAGTTGGCCTATGCAAACAAATTTGCTCTGCGTGTTTTCATTTAAGATATTGACACTCAATGTGTGAATGTCGAGTAACATGACATCTTCCTCTGGCACTAAATAGAATGGACAACCACACAATAGGGTGTCATCTGTAGGTAGTTTACCATTGCAGTTTATACAGTAGCTACAGTCTCTAGAATAAAGGTACGAGTGAACGTCTTTCGCGGCCCAAACATGCTGGTGCACCTGCATACAGAACAACAACATATAGGCATATGATTAAGATATGATCGATACCCAACCCTACTTTTTAAGCGCCCATGCCTTTAGCAATGCGTCTCTGTGTGATCAAGATAGGCCTAAGTGGCATGTCTCCTCTATAAAGTGTCTCTGAGTAAGTGCTTGCCCTGCAGTTCTAACTAACTAAGGTGAAATGGCTTGTGTCACTGTAATAGAATGATACATTTGTGTCTTCCTAGTCATTCCACCTACAGCCAACTGGTACCCCAGGGACCTACTACCTCCAGACCACGTCCAGTCAGGGCCTGCCTCTCAGCCTGGCCAATAACAGCACCGTTACCCTGACAGCAAGCTCCTCCCCTTCCTCCCCGGAGCACATCATCCTCCACAGCCTCTCGGTGAGCGTGCTACAGTTGCTTTTGTAACGTGTCGGCTAAAACGAACCGCAAAACGCAAATGTCGGTTGGAAGATGACATGCATGATTAGAAGATGATGCAGTTCATCTTTTAATCTTGATCGTGAGTGGCCAGAAGACGGCGACATGATAAGCACTTTCTGAAACGTCTCTGGCCGCTCAGTAGTCTTATGGGAAATTGTGCTATCCAATTGAAACCCGCCTGACAAATACAAAACTGCTGATCACGAGTCACGTTAATGAGATATATTTATAAAAGCATGTTCTATATTCTAATGGGAAATATGTGTACGTGTGTGTGACCACAGACAGAGGGGCTCTGCTCCAGCGAAGGCGTCATCATCCAAACTGTCACGTCGGACCCCGCCTCCATGGATCCTCTCAGCCAATCACAGCTGGTCCTGGCGACCGAGGAGCAGGACCAGGAAGACAGGCTGGATGCAGCGAGCCTTCTGGTTGGCTCGCAGAACCCTGCAGAGGCCCAGGAGCCAATCACCGACGGCTTCACTGACAAGGTATAGAACTGGTAGAACTGGTTTCCCCTAGAACATCAAGTGCTCAGGAGAGCATTGTGTGTTCATGCTGGTTTGTACCAAAGATATTGGAATAATAACAAGATGGAGCATTGTATAGCATTTCAATGGGAGCAAAAATGGAACGCTTCTTGTCTCCTAAGTGGAGAAGTCTCCTGTAGAGGCGAGGCTGACGTAGGCAGTGCCCAGACAGCTACATCTACCATGCTTGGCCAGACACAAAGTCACTTTACCCCAACACAGTTTAACAGAAATACCGCTTTACCCTCATATTGATCGTAGGTCAATCGTAGGTGATAAGCCCAAAATACCCATTAACACCCCCAGAGAGAAATAGTGGGAAATGGTAAGCTGATATCCGTGGACCTGCCCTTAGACTTGCATGGAACACTGGGGCCTTCTGGTCTGCTTAAGTCACAGGGTGGAAGTGCCGTCTGTAGACCCCTCTCTGTTCCTACCGTGTTCACGCAGGCTCTGAGCTCAACCACGTCAGAGGGGCCAGTGGTGGATTCTGGGATGTCTGCTGGAAGCAGGGTTCTGATTGTGTCTCCGCCCATCAGCAGTACACTGACTGGTAATGCACTGGCATACGGCACGCACACTAACATACGCACACTCACATACATACTGCAAATTGCAGTCTTCTCAGCTCTCACGCAGCTCGTCTCCCTCCCTCTACAGACCCTATACTGGAGAACCAGGAGGGATCCGATTGAGCACTAACCTCATTTGCCAACCCGATGACGTCACTGACTTCACAGAAGAAACATTGACGCTATCAGTGACTTTACAGAAAGAAAGCGGTTTACCCGATGATGTCAGACTTTACAGAAGGATAATGTTTAGTCAATGACATCAAGACTTCACAACAGGAAGTCTGGTGACACGATGACATCAGACTTTACAGAAGGAACGGTGTTTACATGATGCCATCACAGACTACAGAATTAAGGCCTGGAACACAGAAGAAAAGAAAAGGAAAAAAAGAAGCCACAGAGACAATGTTTTTATATCAAACCACATTATTGATTTGTAAACGTGAATCTGGTCCAAAGCCTTTGAACAAACGGCCTGTTACCAACTATTTTCTTAACACTAACATATCAAAATCAGGAAAGAGATTCCTGCATGGGACACACTAAGCGTTTCAAATGATGTTCGCCACATGTTGGGCTCTGACCAATCATGCGCTGTCGGTTGTGAGACAAAACAAGTCAAGCATAAACGGCATATGTTTCTGAGTCTGTCTTATATCAATTAAATTAGGTAGATTTCCTTCCGGCTGTAGTTTGTATTTGTGTGTGATTTCATCACGTTCAGCTGCGTGTTGGAGGGAAGGTGCAAGGTGCAAACATACAACTGTAGGGTGCAAAGGTACAATGTATTTATCAGGGAAAAGACGCTAGCCTGGCTCCGCGTGATTGTTGCCCTCAGGTCAATTCTCACTGAGATTATGGTCTGAGCATAGGTTCACACAGCCACTCTGGAAGGTGGGCCAATCAGCGACCTGTTAGGGGGCGTGGCTAAGTGATTTAATGTCAAACAAACATACCTTTGGAAATGTAGGATTAGTTTCATCTAGTGGGGAAACCCTGTTCGCAGTAGCATTTTCAAGCCACCCTGCTGGCAGTCCAATCAGGGTGGGGTTGTGAGATGATGTTGAAGTCTATCGTGTTTCTAAATGGTGGTAGAGCTAGATGAGCATCGAAACAGTTGTAGCAACACTGATTGCTTTAGAGCCGTCCTATAGTTTCAAAATGAACCTGAGGTTTATGCCAAGTAGGAGGAGGCAACTGAACGTTTCTCAATGGAGCGTGGCCAGATCATGTTCACAAAGTGGTCTGGTTACACAACAGAATGACATTTATTTCAGAATAACTGCAATTAAACGACAAAGGTATTGTGTATTGATTAAACGTAAACTGAGACAGGAAGAAAGAAGCCAGGGTAGAGTGTACATTATTTTTTTTTAATTAGATAAAATATTAAACAGCACATGGCTTTCACAAACCCAAGGTAGTGGCATGGCTGGTCTAGTTTATTACAGGGCTCTCCTTCAGTTTCTTAGAGGTAATTAGTTAATTAGCTTGATTTCAGCTGCATCAGAAGAAGGCTTTACATTCCCTGGATAACGTGTGCCTTTACTTCTCAGCCTAAACATACCTTGTGGTTAAGTGATCTTAAGGTGCTGATTTGGTCTTGGCCTCAAAACCATGTCTGTTGAAAGCATGACTTGGTCCTCTGCAAAATAATGCCAGTGAAGCTTAGCACACAACATCCATGAATAAATGTGCTCAAACTATGTAATGTAAGTTCTTTGGGAAATGAGGCCCTGGTGAATCTCCATCTTTGTTGCCTATGTTGTGTGGGTGTATTCCAAGCAGCCTACACCAATAGCTTCACTGAACCAAAAATATTCACATTTAAACCCAAGTGACTTCACTTGTACTTCAAAAGGATATTTAAAACAAAGTCTTGTGATGTGTTTATGTCCAAGCACTATACACTGACATTGGTTGTGTCCAACCTCAGAAAGAGCATTTCATTTTATATGTAAAGAAACCCGAGCCACCGCATGGATAAAACACTGGCTGTGCTACACCTATGCCAGTAGATGGCAGTATAAACTAATGACAATGGGGATAAAATACACCTTTAACACGGTGTGAAATCTTCAAGTTACATCACAAACAGAAATCCAGCAGTTCCATGCGGGCGTGAGAAATCCAGATCACTGGCACATCAATATGACACAGCTGTGTATACAGATCTGTACAAAGACATGTTTGGCTGTACACCTTCACATTACGCTGCTTGAAATGCACCTGTTGACTTTACGTGGCGGCAGACACCTCACATGGAGCAGGCGGGCCTGTATCTATTAGTGTTGAGTGGGTACATTAAACAACAACAACTGCAACAGAGTGAGCACCGCAATGTGCAAGCCTTGGCAGTTATCACAATACAAAACCCCTGATTAAACTGGCATGTAAATGAAGAACAGAAGAGTTAAGAACTCCAGGACATTTTGCATATATTTGCCTGTCCTGTCCTGTTGCTGCATGGGTATGTATGTGTAGGATGTTTTCTACAGTCCTGACAGAAGAAGTAACTAAGCGCTTATTTCTTATTTCTCCTGAGTGTTGGTCACAATGTTTACACACACATGTCCTACTAAGCTCACCTTGGGGTTAAGCAAAGTCTGTATTAGCGTGATTATAACTTCTACTGATGACTGGAAGACTGCAAGAAACCTGTGTCCGCACCGAAACAGATCCAAACAGCATCACGTATTCAGGTAGAACTTTTATCTGTAAACAGGGTATTGTATTCAGAAGACAAAACGCAATAAGTACATTCGTGCGCGTGAGAGTTGAGCGGAAGGTTGTCGGTTCAATCCCCAACAAGCCTGGCCTACAGTACCTGTAACCCCGACCGGCAGATCAATACAAGTACAGTTTTGGTTGCACGTAAACACATGCTGGTTTCCATACCCATCCTGCAGTCCTTTCCTAACGGACGGCACTTCACACACACACACACACCTGCGTAGGAGATGCGGGTCTCTGTGTCCGTGCACTGCACCATCCAGTCTGTCACACAGATCCCTTTGGAACCAGAAAGTCACATTTGGTCGGTAAGGGTACGTTTGGGTCTTTTGTGCGCCCAGTCTTTACGCAACGTGAGTCGTAGGGTTCCCGCTGACAGGTCCGTCCGTCCGCCTGCATGACAAGGCCACGGGTCCGCTGGAGACGGGAGCCTCTACGTGACGCCATGGAAGTAGAGGTTGGCACACAGACAGAGCAGCACCACAGACGACAGCATGTAGTAGATCAGCCTCCTGAACTTTGGCTCCAGGTCGCCCTGCCGGTACCAGAATATCTGGGATGGGGAGGAGAGGAGAGGACAATCAAGGCAGGATGAGGAGAGAAGGACAAGTTATTAAAGATAGCTTGAACAAATTTATATTAAGATTTTCAGAAAATCACAAATGATGATGATATTATGATGATAATGGTAGGAGTGTGTGCGTGCGTGCGTGTGTGCGTGCGCATGTACCAGCACTAAGGTGGATCCGCAGGACATCAGGATGCACACGGCAAAAAAGATATTGAGCGGCTTTGGGGCCAACGAGGGGAACACAAAGGAACTGATGACAGTGACCTGGAGGAACACAACAGGGCAAATGGCCGGGCGTCATTGGACAAAAGCAGCAGTTAGCTGGCCATGACATCATGTAGCTGGCCATGACGTCATGTCGCGCTTCATGACGTCATGTAGCGCTTCATGACGTCATGTCGCGCGTCATGACGTCATGTAGCGCTACATGACTCTGGAGCTTTAGTTCTTGTAATGGCTTTATTTTTTTTTTTAATTTGCAAATACACGAGACATTTCTCGTAGAGCGGTAGCTTCTTTTTTTTTTCCCCCTCTTGTTTGTTGACTTTACTAATCCACAGTTAAAATGAAGATGTGTTACACTTCGCTGATTAATTAGAGACCAATTTAAACCTAGATTTACTAGCTCTACATCCACCAGGGTTAACTTAATCCACGGCGATGTCTTGACTCATTACTACAGTGCTTACTGACAGTAAAGGAAAGGCTGCATTGGAAAGAGAGAGGGACTGCAGATTAGGACCAGGTCAGCAGTCTCAAGAGGTCCTTAAAGAAGAAGTGAATACAGTACTCGCTGCCTCACCCTGCCCACAGTTACAGAGTGTGCAATAACAGACCGCACTTCCGCGTTTGATTGTTGGGGGGAGGGGGGGGGGGGGGTGGGGGCGCATTTCACACTCTATGCAGACCAGAACGACTCAGCGTTCCATGCACGTCAACGGAGAGGTACATGGATGTCACCGTACTATTGCCCGTCGTTTATCTCTGGGGACGTTAATGGGTATAAATTCCCAAGTACCTACGATCAATCTGAGGTCGAAACAGTATTTCTGCAACAAACAGATATGAGGTAAATTGACTTTGTTTCAGGCCATGCGTGGTGTATTTAGCTGTGTAGGGCGCAGCCTACGTGAGCCTCCACACGCCCACTTAAGAGACCCGAAGCATTCAATGGTTGCTTCCACTGAAATGCATTACAATGGTCTCTCTTGTTATTATTACAGTATCTATGGTAACAACACGCTTCATTTAGTGGATGACAGCTGCCCTGGTGTGGGAAGCAGGTGTGGTATTCTGTACAGTAATTTTCAAAACCGCTCAGATGAAGTGTGGTTTAAAAAGAAGAAAAAAGAAGAAATGAAACAAACAGGCTGCAGTTCACTAAAACACGTGTGATCACATTTTCCTCTGCATTACACCAATTTAGGCCTGTAGGGCTTTTCCGGTGTGAAATTAAATTGAAAATCTGCAGCAGTTTGCATTTGACTTGAGACAATATGTGTGCTCTGTACTTACCAGGACTACTGCAGACGTGAGTCCTCCCACGACTAGATTTATGATTCGATCCTGAGGAGAAATGAGAGGAAATGGTGGCGGGGAAGGAGGGGGGTGTAACTTTAGCATTTTTCATCTACTTGGTAGCTCACACTCACACACACACTCATGTTCTGCTCTTATGTATTAAGCACTTTATTATTTAGTCCATTAGCCAGTTTGTTTGATGATTATATGATATATTGACATGGTGTTAGTCGTGAACACGTAACTATTCAAACAGAATGTTCAGTTGTTTGATTACAGCTGCTGGTGTGTGACCTGTCCCAACTATTGACAACTACTACATGTAATTGTTAACACACACAGACAGGCCACTTGTGCACGGGCACACATGTAGAGCTAACACACACACGGTCCTACCCGTGCTGAGGTCTCCCCAAACAAAGGCCTGTTGTCCTGGCCGCTGGTGCCGTAGGTCCGCGAAGCAAAGTCATCCATGGCCTAGCCTCTCCGCGGGTAGGCAGGCAGGCAGGCAGCCAGCCAGGCAGCCAGGCAGCACAGAGCTTGCTCGCTCCTCTCTCAGCTGCTTCCCCTCAGGCACACACACAGGGCTGCTGACGCATGTTAAGCTAAGCTCCAGGGGCGGCCCTCCTCAAACACGGTGGAGGTCAATAGCACACCGCCCGAGTCATTATGGTGGAGGGACCAGCTGGCCAGACACAGTCCAGTTCTTCACACCTAGAAGAAGAAAAAGAAAAAAATGTGTTATTTGTGGCCAGCCAGTATCACTGTGAAGTAAGTTAGGTAAATCTCACTCTCCGAGACCTCAAGGACTCTCTGGACACGCACACCCATTGGGTTTTAGCGTGTCTTGTAAGAGCGTACGCTTACTATCTGCACGGGGAGCGGGGTATGCATCTCGGGTGGGAGTCACACATTATGTGTGTGACACTCATCTGAGCATCTAGTACACCAATTTGTTTATATCCAAAACAATTGCTATTTGCATAAAACCTAGCTTTGTTGAAGGAAGGAAATGCCATTTAGACACTCATAACCTCCAGGGAGCAGGCCTACATTCACAACATCTCAGGCTGGCAGTCATTATGTTTCCCAGTACAGCTACAGTATGGATGTTTCTCATATCTGGGTTAGAGATGACTGCAAGAAGATCAGCAGAATTCACACCCAGTGGGAAACAAGAGGCTCATTATTGTCAACATAAGACTGGCCTAAAGCTACATTCCAAAGCCAAAGCCTTGTGATTCACAAGGCCTAACATGGACTTTACCAAGCTGAAAAGTACCTGAATATATTCTCGGGAATGTGAAGTATTCGGCTATACTATACTATAAAATATGCTTATAATAATGAATAAACTCATGTTCAAACAATAAATTAACACGGTGATAAAACCATAGCAAATGTGGAGATACAACCTACAAATACACAATATGTTCTGCAGGCCAGGTAAATTACATTATGCCATATGGAATCTGTTCCGCTGTATGATCCTCAAGTCATGTCATTAAAATATATAGGATTATACAAGTTCATACACGATTAATAAAAACATCAATTTGTTAAATGGAAGCCTAAACATTCTACCGACTGCCAAATAATCTTAATAGGTAAATAGTCTAAATAGCATTATCTCTAATGTAGCTTCTTGACAACCGGTTAAGTAACTGAACCTTTAGTTAAGAACAAATATGCACTTACAGTGGACACTGTTATTAGCTGTCCAAATAACAAGGCCACTAGTAAAGGTTGGCTTGTTTACCTATAGAAGCTAGCTAAGCTAACCACTGAGGATGTGTTTATTTTAGCGACTGGAAATAACCTTAGTCGTTCCGACATAACAATCAAAAATAAATTACAGTGTATAACACTTTCTTACCCAAGGTGATCATGTGGATGTACGACCTCAAACTACCTAGACAAAACAACAGATAACTTTCCAAGAAGAACACTAGTGACTGGTCGAGTCAAGTACAAATTAAAGGGAATTAGCCGTGTTGTGCCGACATCAGCACCCCCATTCGCCACCAACAACGTCAATGTGTGATGGTTGGTTAATTTTGCATTAAACAAAACCAACATTTGATTTTGTTTTATAATAACGAAGAAAGAATGAAAACATACAGAATACAAACATCGCTATGAAGAAAGGTTTATAACCATCCACCAGGGTCGGGATACCATTATTACCACGACCGCTGTACCGTTTAAAAAAATTAAAGGCGAGGTCGTTGAGCCGACCATATATCTCCAGGTGAGCAAATCGTCAATCATGATTGTAAAGAACAAAAACGTGAAAAATATCTAACAATAGTAAAATAAATATAACGAATCAATGCAAAATGGCAGCTGTGCAGTTCTCCTTCAGGCTAATTTAGTATCCTTATTAAATAAATGATATAACTCACCTGGGCTGGCTTGCATGCATATCACCCTATGATAACCCCAGCTCTGAGATTTCTGCAGTGATAATCACTTCACACAGCACAGGAACGATTTTATGAAACAGCATTCTAATGACGAATATGGGCCATAGTGTAATCCCATCCCACACGTTACAATCACATGATAAAAGTGTGACAAACTAATCCCAAGAAAACCACGAACAAATAAATCATAAAATGTCGCTCTCAAACAAACACATTTGTTAAAAAAATAAATACAGATGTTTCACTTTATTTTTTATTATTAGGCCTATTCAATATCTTAAGCAAGTTATGAATATCTTACTAATAGTCACATAATAAGTCACAATAATTAGGCCTATACGTCTGTCCCGTTGTCCACTGAACCAGTCATTTACTAGTAAAGTTGCAGAAAAACATTACTTCAGTTCTGTATAAGCTTTTAGTATGGTAACACAAATGAGCAAGTTTGGTGGCGCCGCTCTCTACATTCAACACTAGAGGGCGACATACAACTTTCTACAAGTAAAAATCGGAACGGAAATGACGTTGAAAGCTCGGAGGAGGTTTCAAATCCAGACTCACAACAACACGAGATTAAATATCATGAAGCGATAACCTATTTGTAGTAAATAGCATCAACAGCTTTCGTGTGAAATATGAGTTCTTTTGCGGGACGCATGAGGGAATATCCCACTATTTCCTTGGACCGCTTTGACAAAGAGAATTTACATGCCAGAGCATATTTCCTCTCCCACTGTCACAAAGGTGAGATCGTCACACACAGTACTACTGATACGCACCTTTTCTTGTGTTTACTCTTCAGCTCTTCTTGTCTCTACAATTCTTAACGTGTGTAACATTTCGCCCTGCAGATCACATGAAAGGACTCAAAGGTCCTTTGTTGAAGAGGAAACTAAAATTCAGGTGGCGTCAGTAGCATCAGATACTCATATTTTGTTTCTGCATGCAGAGCACACGACGTAATATCTTATCTCACAACCTTCCGTTCTCTCATTCTTTCAGTCGAACTGTCAACATGTATTGTTCCTTTGTCACCAAGGAGCTCCTGCTGTGCAACCCCAAATATGCGTTCTGGGAGGAACACATTGTAAGTAGAACTTCACATAGCAGGACACACCGCTCTTTTGCTCTGATTGGTTAATGAAGAGGTCCTACTTGGCAAAATCCTATATCCCATACGTGTATATACACTAGGGCTGTCCCGAATACCAGTTTACAGGTTTCGAATACTTGATGGTATTTCCGAATTTTTCAAAAACACTATTAAAAACACTATAGCATATACCTCATATTTTAGCCAATAAGAGTGTGTGTTGAATGAAAAGCCTCTCTTACAAACAAAGCCAATTGTGTTGATGACACAGTGTAGGGCAGGCAATTAAATTTTAACACATGGGTTTACAGTTGCAAGAAAAAGTATGTGAACCCCTTGAGATTATGTGGAGTTTTGCATGAATTTGTCATAAAATGTGCTCTGAACTTCTGAAACCATGGCAACATCTAATGTTTGTGTAGTATTATTTTCAGCAAACTGTGTTTTTCTATTGTTGTGACAGATGAAGTTCAGAGCACATTTTATGAC
>JAODOY010002796.1:0-11934 GCA_025399855.1 Forbesichthys papilliferus | reverse complement strand
CAGCAGGAAAGCATTTGATGCATATTGTAATTTCACTTTTGAATGGAGGGGTTCCAGTTTGATACTTCCCAGATCAGGATGGTATCAGGAGGCTAGGGGTTAGTTGCCTGGATATTGTAGCTCAAGAATTTAATTTGTTGTGATCATCAAAGTGCCAGACTGATCAAGATCGTGGCTTGGCTAATCCGAGTCAGGGCTTTTCAGGACCGTTTTGAATTCATTTTTAATCTGCCACACTGCCACACAGTCAGTAGAGCGTCTAGTCTCCTGTCTGAATCGGTGCCAAAAGCCTACATTTGCTCATTCAAAGCCAAGGTGTCTCTGGGGGGATTTACTATATGCCCGCTTTTTGGTGTGCCCAGTTCCTAGATTTGCTTCTCTACCAATGCATGGAGGTTGATGCCCTTTCTTTTTCATGTTGTGCTTTGTTTTGTGGCTTAATCTGTTGCATACAATCCCGTTTATACACGGAGCATATGGATTTACTGAAATGTCACCTCACCCCAGTTAGTTGAGGCTTTTGATTCTTACTTGCCCAACCTATATTTTTTTGCTTACATTTTTTAATTAATAGTATATTTGATATTTAGAAAATATCATATTGAACTTTAGCATGGTTCCCTCAAGAATTGTTTAGGGATCAAGAAGAATACTAGTTTGTTTGTTAGTTTACACTGCAAAAATTATTAAAGCCTTTCTTTACTAAACATTAATTGTAGTTAGCTGGATGCAAGATCACCTGTGTGAACAGATCAGACAAAATACTGTACACTGGCATTGATATATCTTTTACTGTTATGTAGTAATACATGATATTCTTCATGAACAAACTAGATAACAAGTAGATGATTTAGTCTACATTTGGTGCAAGCCACGCAGGATTTATCTGCATATCATCCTGACCACTTTTACGGTGGGCTTCACCCATAATGAGGTTTTGCAGGGATGGTCAGATCTGACGGATTGATGTATTTAGCACATTGCGCCGGCATTGTCTGTGAACGAGAGGCTTGTGGAGGGTGATTTAGAGCGACAGTCTTGTGAGATATTAAAATGCTTTCAAGGAGTTCAGGCAGCCCTCATCTTAAGGTGTGTTAGCCTGTCAGTTTCTTCATGGGGAAGAAACTGGGAGGGGGGGCGAGAGGGACATTTCATTTCCATAGCGACCCTGGTCTGATTGCATGCTTCAGGCAGAGTTTCCCTGTGGAACACGGGCTCTTCATTATAAAGAGCCCCTCCGCCGAGCGTCCTCCACAATTCCCTGACCTAATGACTTTCTAGAGAGCAGAGCCTCGGATTAGAGCTCATCTTTATTTTCACAGATCTTTTGTTTCTGCAGAGCAGTGTGTGTGTGTGTGTGTGTGTGTGCGTGTGTGTGTGTGTGTGTGTCTGGTCGTTTGAGAAGACAGCATCAGATTTTGGTGGCATTACACAATGATGTACACTTGTAACAGAAACACAAACATTTGGAAAAGCATGCTAATGTTTAAGGGACCAGTACTAAAATACCAAATATATATAAAACATACAGTATAGTACTGTGTATATGTAGTGAACTTTGCTTAGGAATTGTTGCAAAAACATAACATGCAAGACTGATGTTTCCCTCATTCCTTTGAATAGCTGGTGTTTGTAGCTGTGAAAAGTAGGGCCTATTTAAGCTGCAGCCTGGGTTTCATGTGGTTGCAAAACATGTTTTCACTGTAAAGTGCATTTAAACTCTGGGCTCCTGAAAATAACATTTTATATTGTGTATTCTGAATAATTATTTTGTAGGAATAATCAATTCTAAGGAAATTAGCATGCACTGGAGATAATTGAATGCAGTTTTTATGATATTGTATGCTATCCCAATTCCAAATGGAACAGTGAGTGCTTTAACTAATTTTGCTATATGATTAAAACTTGAAGCAGGTAATTTATCATAAACAAAAATTAAAGCAGAAGCATTTCCCTTTTATAATTACAGATCATTTGATTTAAAATAACTTCTAACAATTAAAAATATTTAAACTATTTGAACTATTTAAACTATTTGTTTTCTTATAATCTCATAAATAGTTTGTGTGAATCAGTAAACACATTTGGTAATTTTATAATCACCATGATTGATATAAATTGTATTGACGTCAAGAAGCTGGTTCATCAAAGTGAATGGTATATTAAATTGCTAGTTGTTGAAATGTTCACTGTATGTGTCAAAAAAGCTTCTTAAATAATCTCTGTCATTCTTGAAACCGGCGATTTGCAGCCATCAAACAGTAGGGGAGAGCAATTCATTCAATTGATGGCATATTATTTATAATTAACATGGAATGAATAATAAGACTCATTTGAAAAACACGGAGAATGCCTTTTATGCTTATTTTTGAAGCACGCTGCTCTATTGAAATCTTAATATTTCAACAATAGCAGCTGCCTGCCAGTAGAGAGAATTGATACCCAACCCAATGAGTTGGGGTCAGATTTACTGTCTTTGTTGGTTGGTTGGTTGGTTTGTTGTGTTGGTGTCATATAGATGGCTCAAAGAAAGCTGAAAGCAAAATACATTGACTCGGAGGTATACCAGAGTGGCATGGGATGGCCATCAAGTTAGCCAATGATTAAAGTAAATTTCAAAAATCTTAGATTTCAACTGCTAACAAGGCAAGTAATCGCCCCCACCTTGTCACAAACTTTACATCTTATGTTCATGTAGTTTCATGCAGTCTACAAAGGGATTTTGTGCTTCTCTATTCCATTTCCAAGGTAGACATTTTTATCATGTTGTCAGAAAACAAGATGCTTAATTTCCTGGTAAAACTGGTACCATACTCCCAATGCAATCATCTCTGAGCCAGTTGAGCCACGTGGAACAAATTCATAAGCACACAAATTCTGTTGCACCCCATGCTGACTTTGAATGTTCTTTGAAAGGACATGAACAGAGCCATTTAACTGCTTTACATTTCAATATTTAATGTCACCCGCCATGTCCTTGGCATGAGCCCTGGGCCATATACTTACTGTATGTGTATCTCGTGTGTGTGTGTGTGTGTGTGTGTGTACCTGACATGCTTTATAGCCTGGAAAATGACATCCTTCTCCCCATTTCTTTTGTAACTGACAACTTTAAGTAGCACCATCTAAAGTCAAATCTGACTTATATCTGACATCAAAAATGATTTGTCCTGGGCAGAAGTGTGAAGCGGGACTGCCAGTCATTCGTTCCCGTGCACTTTTAATTAAAGGAAAACACCAGATAGAATATGATAGTGACTCGCCCCCGTGGAGAGATGCACCTCCTCCTTCTTGTGTTTCACAGAGAACCTTTACCTCAGACCTCTGCCACAGATGATCACAGTCAGCGGTCATATGAGGAGGAGGAGGAAATATAATTTGCACTGCTTCACAAGACGTCTGGAAGCTCGACAATACAGGAAGAACGTTGATCTTATTTTTCGTTTGCCATTTCTTATTTGCAACACTGTGGGGTGCCGTGTAAATGAATCAGCTATGACACAGATTAGCTAGTGTAGTTTGATGGAAGCCTTCCAATTAATGGTGTGCTGGCCATGACATGGCATTTTCTAGGCTGGTTAGCCAATTACATATTCAGTCTGCAATGCATGCGTGTGTTTCTGCGTGTAAAAACTCATGTGTTTTGAACTAATACATTTGGTAATGTTTTCATGGGCTTGAAAGCTTGCACATCTAACCTTTACTCTGGCCATTCTCATTTTAAAAGTGTAGACTGGTGCGTTTGTAGGGTAGTCTGCCAGGGACAAGTGTTATTCCCCCAGAAGAGTCAGACCACTTGTTAGAAACCAAATTGGTGGGAACAGCTGAAGTCAAGCTGTAAAATGTTTAACTAGAGTGCTAAAAGAAGGAAAAAAATTCCCCCAAGACAGTATGTCACTGAAACTATGAACCATTTCAATCACTCTTAAGCTGCATGGGACTGTGAGTCCATATACACAACACGGGTAACGTTTTGGTCCACATTCACAGAACTTTACTGTATACTACCACTAGGTCTCCAAAATAGCAGTACACCTTTCTCGCTAGAGTCGGTGTCCTCCATTTCATTCGTACCTTCTTGTTAATGACCGCAAGGTACCGCATCCCTTCGATCCAGGAATCCAGGGATCCAGGAAGTTAGTAGTTCTAATATGTCAAATATTTTATAGGTATTTTAACAGTGTTAATAATAAATACATCGTTGTGAATAACATGGTGTTATGAAAACAGTGAATTTTAAACATGGTTTTATGAAAACGTGTCAAATAAATACTCTGAGACTGTGTGTGTGTGTGCTATTAGATTGTTGACACCTTGCTGGACTGACAATGTGAAGATGATTAGGATTATTATTAATAATAATTAACTGAAGATACTGTAATGTGTTACCAGTACTTGTTAGCTACCTTAGTTGACACCAACACGCGATACCACCTTTCCCTTTTCATAGCTTGCCCTAACAACCTGGACTCGACATAAGTTTGCAAAATATGAGTTAATCACAGGCCGTGGTAGCGAAATACGCCATTTATTTTTCTATAGGGAAAATGCTTAGACTCAGAAGTCCTTACATGGGCATAATGACGTATGGCTGGCGAGGTCTATAGTGTGCAACCGGCATCCGGGTTTACGACACAGTCTGCTAGATATGGAACGCCAAAAGGGTCATAATTCGCCACTAACTGGACGTAAAACTTTCATAGTTTTGGCCGGTAAAACATCGAACATGTGCGTTTTGTCAAAAGAACGCACGTTTATTCGGCAATCACAATACAACGCAGTTATGGTTATGGTTATGGTGGCACGAGAACGCCATGAAATACGCGCGTTTGGTCTTGTCATGGCGTTCTAGTGCCAACCTAACGCCGTGAAATACGTGCATTCTCTCATAATCAAATGAGCTCCACCTGTTAATTTACATAGCCAATATATTTAAACTTCTTCCACCCAATCAAAGACAACGTAGATCACAATAGTTCACTACCGATTATGCTCCAGTCAAAATGGTGTGTCCATGTTAAATGATGCAATGCTATACATACCTGTATGGATTGCCTACTGCTACATGCAGGCATATATTTAGAACATAACGTTATATTAATTGAATTAGCGGCATCGTATTGTGATCACTAAAACACCATTTACGGCGAAAAATATGTGCGGTATGATAGCTTTACGTGCAGTTAGTGGCGAATTGTGACCCTTTTGGTGTTCCATAGTTAGAAGCTCGCCAATCGTGTGTGCATGCATGTTTATCCAGGCTGTGTGTGTGTGTGATTTTACAGGCTATGTAACACCTTCTCCGCATTCTATTTTGCTATTCAGCAATTTGATTTGTCAGATACATTATTTTGCCATAGGAAACAGAACATAACCCTTCATATTTTCAGGAGAAGGGGGACGTTTAAATTTAAAAAAATATATGACTGCAAATAAAGACTGCACATTTCCTCCAACTGGAAAAGTAGTGAGAACACAGATTTGAATCTTACAGTATGTAGCCTACTTCAGATATGCCTATACGTTAATAATATATATTGTGTGATGTTTATTTGTGAAACTATATAACACATATGTTTTTGACATATAAAAGGGGATAAGTGTTTCATCAGCCTTTTATTAGCAGACTAGAATAACCCTGTGTAATTTTAAGATGTGCCACTTGTGCAGACTAAATGAAAACACAACTAGACACAAAATAAATGACTTCTTAGCCAACTTGTACCTGAAAGGAAGGACATTATTAAAGCTAAATTTGGAGTTGAAATAACTTATAAAACAAAAAAATTAAATTTTATTCTTGCAAATAAATGTGGCTTTTCCAATTCTGTCCATAAACTCTTATAAGAACACTGCTGGTATTATTTGCAGTCTCAGGCAAGGGCACACTGTGATTTGTTTTGGATTTAGAAGTCCTCTCTACCCCGATCTTTCTCTTGGACAAAAAATGGTTTCCTGCAATATCAAATTACACACACTCGTTATTTTTAAGAAGTCAACAAGATGGAAGCTACTTTCAGCATGAATATGTTTTGTGAATATTGCCCATGTACAGTATGGATAGCAGGAATGAAAGCCCCATACTGTTGTAATAGAGTTTGCATTTTTCATTTGACTTTAGAGCTCATTTTAAATAGCATGTGTGATCATGAAGCGTTACACATCAAGTGTCTGCAGAAGCCAGAGCAGATATATCACAACTGGCAAGACACTCAAGCAATGATCCAGCGTCATTCCAAATCACTGTTGTGTATGTGGGCATTCAATATGTTCTAGGTGGTTGTAGTACACAATTATAGGCAGTATGTTATAAAATAGTGTTAGACGGTCAAATAAACTACTACAGAAATATAATAATAATAATAATAAATAAATAAAGTATGTTAACATTAAATATTTACTGCACTCTAAGAAGTGTTTTTTGAGCTGTAAACAAAATAATTGTTCTGACCTGTGATGAGACACATCAATGCTGACATTTATATAGCGATTGGTTTTACATGCCATCACGGTTTAAAATCATCCACGGCCCATGCTACCAATTGTACAGTTGGCACACTTGCATGTCATAATTTTAATTTTAACATTGATGTTCCTTTTTTTTTTATATATAATTTTTCAGAATTATGTGGGTGGAGACAAGACTCAAAGTTAGTGAAGTTACACTACAAAAATGTTGATAAACTATAATTTGACTATGACGTTAAATATTTGCCCCAACAACTATAAGATATCAGTTGCAGAACATCAGGCATTTGGGGTTAAAAGACTATGATTCAGCCGTAGTGTTTGGGAAGAAAATACAAAATCACTATGAAACTCACACTAGAAAGAACCAAAAAACAATCAGTAATTTTCACGTCCCTTGTCTTTATCTTTTAAAGTTAGTTTGATAACTCATCTTCAGAAAAGCATATACTGTAGCTATCCCAGAGTTCAGTGTGGCAGAAATTAATACTCAGCTCCAGATTGCCCCTGGATAAGACTGGACAGAATTATGTGGAATGTTTTGGCTCATATGGGCCCTATTTATTATATGCTAGTAACCAAAACTACCACGTGTGAAATGTATGCCAGTGGTGGAAAATGTCGACTAGGTAATAGAAATATAGTGTTGGAAGGCTTTGCTAGAATCAGATCAGTGTGTTCCACAACTGGAATTTATCATGTCTGAAAGGCGAGGTTGAAATGTGTAGAACTTCAGATGATAACAGTGAATGCTAAGTTTGGCTGCATACTGTGCATCAATATTCAAGCGCTAACACAAAGTCACAAGGGCAAATCAAAAAAGATAACAAATCAACTGTGAATATCCGGCAAAGCAATTGAATATTCACTTTGGTTCGCAGCGGTCTCGGGAACTTTTGTGTATTGATTAAACACCCCTGACATCAGCTGATTTAGTGTCCAGACAAGAATGAGACGGGGTGTTTTTCGGGCTGCCGGGGCATTGTGCTGTGTACATTTTTCATGTCGCCTGACTGGAGCACAACAAATCTTTCAGAAGCATGCTCTGGTCTTGCCCTGGGTAGTTTGCAAAAGTCCGTTTTGGCACTGGTGCGCGTTCGGCAGACATCCTCTTTTTGGGCCGTTTGCCACGTCATCAGAAGCTAAGCTAGCTGGTTTGCGATGGGATCTGCTGATAGCAGATGTGGTCCATGTGTCCCCCCCTCCCACACCCACCTGGAGTATGTGCCCTGGCGCGAGATAATGGACGGCCGATATGCCGTGCCAACACCTGTGTGAATCATTGTGTTTACCTTTAAATGGTGCCAATTTCCTTCTTAAGAGCAACAGTTATCAATTCCAATGAAGCCAAGATAATTGACTAGGAATTTAATTTTGGAGTCCCAACATGATTAGGCTTAGCGCTTGTCTGTAAACAATGATTTGTTACATGTTGTTCAGGCTGGAATTCAATCAGAGCGACATTATTGATTAAGCGTGTTGCTCCTGCACAGAGAAAATCGACTTCAAATAATAATATGCATTGTACTTTTTCTTTCCATTGTAAATTGAACAATATATATTAGCAAAAAATCATTTGGATTTTTTTTTTGTTGTCCCTCCAAACACACAGCTGCTACTTAATGACTACAAAAATTGGCGATGATTTTATAATCTGCATCAATAAGAATTTACTCTGTGCTCTGTCCAATCCAATCGAACATCACCGCTCTGATATGAATCGCAGCCTGAAACGTAAATCTTTGTTGCCACACTCACTGACGGAGGATATAATTGAAAACTACTGACATTGATTATCATTTTTTCCGACTATACTATATTTCCCCCCATTCCTGTCTGACAAGGATTGCTCGTCTTTGGTGAACTGGTAGCGACTTCGGTTGAAGCTTGCTGTTAGATGTCCCAGGTGGCGGCTGCTGCCATAAGGGTGAAGGCAGGTGGCGAGGATTCTTTGACATTGACACAGAGGAGAGAGAGAATATTAATCAGTGTGGGGTGGGGGGCAGAGTTGGTGGTGGGGGGCATAAGGTTCAGGCTGACTTTCACACACATTTCTCACTGCTTTCTTTCACACCGGACCCAAAGTGTTCCACTTTCTATGCTATGCCTCTTACATTTTGCTCTTATTTTGTGCCAAATAAAACGGCGAATATTGCTTCTCCACTGCAAACACACTTTATTAACTGGGCGAGGGGGGGGGGGTTTGTGTTGTTATAACCTCTCTGGCAGACTTGTGCACACGCACTCAGACACCAGCATACTGGTCTCATTTACAAGTGTTTACGCTGACTCCCCCCCACATACGCGCACACAATTTTAGTTTTTTTATGAAGAGAAACACACACACACATTATGCTACTCCCTGGTTGTCAGATTTATTATTATTATTATTATTATTATTTATTATTTTCAAACACAATAATATGCTATTCAACAGACCATCATTGACATCATTCCCCATGTATGGGACGAGACCTAGCATTACAGTGTGATGTCACGGTGTGACAGATAACATTTTATCCCCTCTTTTTCATACCTTTTTGAAGTTTTGGTGCCGCTTCAAGCTTAAGCTACAGTCACCTCTGGCTGGAAGTCTTTAGTGAATCGTTTCTAATCATAATATAGTGTTCCATGCAAGTCTACTTTGTTTCTTTGTCTCTCACGTTGGCAATGGCAGTGTATGCTCTTGTGTGTGCGGATAGTTTAGCATACGCTATGGTGTTTGTGCTGTATGTGCGCATGTGTCTGTATGTGTGTATGTGCCCAGAAGTCTGTGCGAGGCAGGGGTTGACAGTGGCACATTTGGCTTCTTAGTGGAGCGTAGAAGTGTGATGCAGACTGGGGAGTGCTCAGATGTCTCTCCATAGCTGGGGCTCCTGGCGCATGACCTTATTCCCCGTGACATTTGCAGTCATTAATCTGTGGACGTATAATGATGGAGTGCCTCTCCTGGGCTACATTGTGCATGTGTCACACCGTTTTCTGGGTGGCACTGAGGTCACAAAATGGCTGCAATGGCACCTACCTTTGATTCATTCTGCCTGTACACGGGGTTGCTGTGGGGTTATTGACATTTCTCTTATGATAAAAGTAGCACTGGAACCCTTATTATTTTTTTCTGCATCCTCTTACATATTTGCACAATGTTGAACGTTATCATACATCTCCTGAGCTTCTAATTTATTTATTATATTATAAGCTGGTCCTTGTCTTATGTTGATAAAACGTTGTGTTGTTTGTTTTAATGCTGCAGCTGTGCAAAGCTCATAGCAGATTAGTTGCTTCGTTTTTGAAAGCTATTTTATGGAAAGCAAAAACTTGTCAGAAATATTGCCTTTTCCTTCCAGAAGAAGACAAGCCCTGTAATTTTCCACACCATGAGGCTTATCAACGTCTCTCTATCAAGCTCACTTTGACAAAACAATTGGTTATTATCACGACAGGTATGCTACTTTGTATCCTGCGCAGTTTTATTATTAAAAGCTTAAACGGTCTTAAACTTCCAAGTCATTTATTGGTTTCTCTTTGTGTTCTCTCCGGTGGGGAAGAGTCTTCGATAGAGGACTACTGGTGATTTATCATCTCTCGCTCGAACCATGAAACAACAAGGGAAATCTGGGAAAGGCAGGAAGGTTTTGGCTGTCATGTGCATTGCAGTATATTGGGAGTAAAAGGTTAGGCCTGTCAGTGAAACACTGTGGCTTGGAACAAATCGGATGGGTATTTACTGCAGTAATGTCCTCACCCGACTATCGGCATGTGTATGTTTTATCTTGGTCTGTAATAACACTTTATAGATCTGTTGACGGACTGTGCAGGGCAGTTGTTACACATGGTGCATCCCTTATCACGGCTGAGATTGCATTAACGTTTGTGTTCTGTTCAGTGGGCATTATGGCTAGAGGCCGCTGTGAGCCAGCGCCTTGTGGTTCCTGGTGATGTGTTTTCCTGATGAATGGTTAAATCAATGCAGCCAGTAGAACACTTCAATCCCCAATGTCAAAGCTGTGCCTTTGCATGGGACATTTATTTTTGTGATGGCAGCTGTTGCTATAGCCTTTTTGTAATGCACTGATAACACTGAATGTTAGGAAGACAAAAACCCATTGGCTTTGATTTAAAGACATGTCTTAACTGCTCGATGATGATGGTGTGTAATATTGTTTTGTGTGCCCCGTTGTGTTGTGTGACTGGCTGCCATGCTAGCTTTGTGCAGTTGTAAATAATTCACTGGCTTAAGGGGTTGGGAATGATCATGAATCTGGTTATACAGTATTTGCATACTCTTTGCCAAGGTTGTATCCCGTGTGAATATTTTCTTTGAGTAAAATAAACTAAAAACTTTTGGCAAGCACAGACAATTTTGATCCCCAACTGCAGTTCTTCATGTGGGCAGTCACCTATGTGCTTCCATTGTGGAAATTGACAGTCAGGACAGAAAGAAAACTGAGAAAAATATTACTCCGCCAGCTGTACCCGTTTCTCATTTCTGCTTCTAAAATGATGCCGCAGCTACAGTGAGCTTGAAGTTGAATTAATAATGAACCAAGTCAAAAGGTCCCTGGATCCCATTCTCCCAGGAATTACCTTGGAGTGACTTTGCTCAGGTATTGAAGGTATTGAGTCCCATAAGGTAAATCTTACACATTTACTGCTAGATTTGGGGGAGTTACTGTACCCTTTAACTGTGGGAGAAAGTGCATTTCCCCCTGCCCGATTGCTGTTTTGTTAACAGCTAGAGATGGATGACTACATGCGTCATAATAAACCTCTAAGTTTCAGTGATAGAAGCACATGGAGGTTTGAATTAAACATATCCACTAATTATGCGGATATGTATATAAACTTTAAACAGCTTGAATTGTGAGTTTAAATGTACATTCACCTTGAAGGTGGGGTCGGCTGTAACACCTCTCTCTTCAATGTCTCGCAAAATGGACACACATTGCCAATGCTAGGATAGTGTTGTGTGGTTGTAGTCTGCCCTACTTTGTCCTATTTATAAAAACATGTTTTTTCAACGCACACATAATGGTCACATAGCAAAAAGATATTTTGTGAATTTGACAGAAATCGTAGTTAGCTTACAATCATTTACTTTAACCCGTCTAACTTATTAGTTACTAGATGGTCTATTTATAATGTAAAATACTGGTTAAGCTAATATTCTATGTCTATCTATCTATCTATCGGCGCCTATAAAGAACATTTTAGGCACATTTGAACAATTTCACAAAAAACGTGATATACTTTTTGTAACTATAATGATGATCAATTATTTTCAAATACCTCATTCTCTGACAGAGCTCAGATTTATTCTCTATGCGTGGCTAAGACATGTGTGGCCTATACCGGGTAATCCATCCATCCATCCATCCATCCATCGTCATCCGCTTATCCGGAGTCAGGTCGCGGGGGCAGCAGCTTCAGCAGGGGACCCCAAACCTCCCTTTCCCGAGCCACATT
>JAODOY010002795.1:0-11934 GCA_025399855.1 Forbesichthys papilliferus | reverse complement strand
TGGACAGTGTGATTTCACAGAAGTGTGATTGACTTGGAGTTACATTGTGTTGTTTAAGTGTTCCCTTTATTTTTTTGGGCTATATATATATATATATTTTTTTTTTTCAAATCTCAATACGCACACACGGATTGAGATACAGTTGCACAACTCAGTCCTTCACAAACATTTGTAAATAGTTTTCCTACAATAAAACAAGTGGCCCCATATGTTTTTCTTTTGATCAAGTTCCAATATAAACACATTTTCTTCAGAATGAATGACTCCACCTTTAAGCTTTCAATGCCTTCCCCACAGATCTCAGCAAAAGATACATTCTTTCAATCCGTCTTTCAATTTGGCAGTGTTCAATGTCTGCCACCCATGCACGCACACACACACACACACACAGGTGTTTATTCTGCAAGTACCTTATACCTTATAAAAGGTAATGCAGAAAAATACATTTGAAGTATAGACTTTCAACCCAATTAAACCTAAACAGAAGGATGGATTTTCTATTAATCAATAAAAGACACAACTAAAACACAGCATCAACTCTTATTGAGTAACATGTTGTCGATAAAGTCGTTTCCATAGTCAAGCATCGGTTTAAGTGCTTTCAGTATCAAAATATCAATTTTCTCATCAAGGTCAGATTCTTCATGGTAGTTTTTAATAGGAAAGATGCAGTTCATTGGAATGCCAACCCTTTGACTGAATTCCATCATCTATGTTGAGAGATGCAGATTACTGTATTAGTTGATCAGAGAGGCTTTATATTAAATTCCCAATGAGGTCAAATGACCATGATCATCTTCTGCTAAGACACATTATATTATTTAGAAAAGCTCACCTGTTCCTTTAGTAACCTGCTCTTATATACTTCTTTTAGATTTTCTCCCACAAGAGGACAGGCTAGATCAATTTTGGTCAATATAGCAATTTGTGGAATGTCTGCAAAAGAAACATGCTTAGTCCACTAAACATACTTTACGTAAATAAATGTAATGATTCTAATGAACAAAGTTAGAAGTGTGTGTGTTAGAAGCCTGATAACGACCCATTCATTACAAGCAGGTGTGTTGGAGCAGAGAGACATCTAAAACATGCAGGGCTGCGGCTCTCCAGGACCAGGGTTCCCTACCCTTGCACTATACGAATCAAGTCAATATATTACTATTAATTAGTTATTATTACCTGTTCTTACCTGTTCTACAGACATCATGACAAATATTGGTTGATACTTTTGTTGTGCAAAAGCCAATATGCCAGAAAAACTTGGAATTAACGGCATCATATATCATTCTATAGAAAACCTTTGCCATTGACTTGACACATTGAACCTTAACCAAGCTGCAGGGTGGATGCTCTTGTAGGCGCTCACGTAAATATTTGCCGAAAATATGTGGCCCACCTACAGTTTCTCTTGTTAAAACCTGGCCCAATTAGTAATTGAATACCCCTGTTTTACAGTATATAGGCCTGCTTGAATTACACTTAATGCTAGTTTGAAAAATTGGTTTATGTGGGCTGGGCTCCGCATCAAGGACCTCTGAAGTTAGCCAACACCACAGGTGAGTCACAAACACCACAGGTGAGCAACAAGATCTGTAGCATGAAGCCTGCCCTTCCATTGTGCCATGCAGTGTACTTCCTGTTGCACACAACTGGTGTATATGACTTCCTTTATTGGCCATGCCTCTCTGATAAGGAGCAGAACTGAGCAACAGCCATGACAAACACAAGACAAGCCCTTCACAAACAGGCATAGCCTACCGTATCTGTAGCAGTTTGTTGATGGCAGTTGGAGGACGAGGACTGGCAAAGAAAACGTCAAATACTGATCCAAATATATTCAGAGAACCAAAATAGAAAAAATAACTTAATAAGGCAACATTTGACCAGGACTGAGGGAGGTAAAGGAATTGGTGGTGAACAAATGAATAAATAAGACTATAGGTTAAAAGAGAGCCTCTGACAACTGCATCACTCTACCACTATGGTCACCCTGGACTTCCGGACACTGACGGTGCCCGTGGGCATCGTGCGACTACTGGAGATGATCTTCACTTGTATCTCCTTCAGCTTAGTGGCTTCGGTGGGCCACAGTACGGCGACCTTCTGGACCTGGTGTATGTTCACCTGGTGTTTCTGCTTCTGTCTGACCGTTGTGATTCTCTTCCTGGAGTTCACACACCTTCACACGAAAATGCCCATCTCCTGGGATGACTTCACATCTGCCTTCTCCATGCTGGCGACCCTAATGGTACTGTAGGAGGGCATGTTCTAGCATAATCTAACTAATTTTTAGATACTTATGGCAGATATGTTTTCACTGCACACGTGCCAGAATTGTATGGTTACTTATTTGTTGCTGTGTATGTTTAATGTCTTTCCCCCACCCAGTAACACAATGTATTGTTTATATTTATTACTACAGTAAATGGTTTCTAGTTGTGTTGTGCTAAACTTAACTTAACTTATATTAAACCCATAAGTGTATAAGATCCTTAATTGAATAGAAGTCAATATGCAGACATGCAGTTATGCCTTAGGTCACTATATTTAAATATTCAAAATTGAAATGCTAACACATCTAGAAACTTTTATATAAAATCATACAATTAATGAATATAAGCTTTATATATAATATATTTGTATGAATTCCCTTTAAAGGCTTTATTACATTATATTTCAGTAACATTTTCTTTAAACCAGATGCTGGCTGCTTCGGTCATCTACCCCACCTACTACGTGTGTTCTAGCTGTGGCAAGCAGATTGGTGCCACCGTAACGTCCTGCCTGGCCTTCGTCCTGTACGCCACAGAGGTTGGGCTGACTCGTGCCAAACCCGGTGAGATAAGCGGCTTCCTGTCCACCGTCCCGGGTCTTCTGAAAGTTCTGGAGGCCTTTGTGGCCTGTATCATCTTCATATGCCTGAGCCAACACCAATACTCCAAATACCCGGGGCTCCAGTGGTGTGTTGCTGTCTATTCCATATGCTTCATTTTCGCTCTTGTTATCATACTCTTCACAATTTGCCGCCTGTTGGCTCTCTTTCCTGCCCCCTTCGATAAGGTCCTGACGTGCTGCAACATATTAGCTGTGTTAATGTACATGACGGCTGTGGTTGTCTGGCCATTATACAGCTTCCAGAACAATTCGAGACCAAGCCATTGTCAGAATACACGTTGCACTTGGGACAATTTAGTGGTCGTGTCTTTCATGACCTGTGTCAATCTCATTGCATACATCGTGGACACCATTTATTCTGTAAGATTGGTCTTCTTCATCTCTTCATAGATCACCAATATTTCTTATTTTTCATTTTTGTAAACTGGCCTTGTAAACATTTATAAAGAAGCACTTGCATTGTGAATATTTCTGTTGATGTTGACATGATTCACATTGCCACAGGGTGTGTCACACATTCTTTAAAGAGATAAAACTAAAATATATATGATCTAAATGTGTTTCTGTGTTATTTCACCTCGTTATAGTTTTACCTACAGTATGAAACAACTTGCTTTGGTACGAGGCAGCTGTATTTTCTGTATGAAATAAAAATGATTCATCTAATCTTAACTTAATTTAGCAACTTAAATTGCTTAGTACAGTATGTATTATTAATAGATCCCTAGAAACACCCTGTGTAACAACATTACAGCATGCAGTGAAAGGCAAGTTCACCTTTTGTTTACATAGGTGTGTTTGTGTGTTCATATCCATTAAAAAGGAGTACCTCATGAGTAGCGTAATGCACTGTACGGCAGGCCGTATGGAATTAGGGTGGGTCATCGCTGCAGCACCTCAGAAATGAAAGTAGCTGACGTTGATGTTGCAATCATCCAGATACTTTATCAGAAAGTAAATAGAATTAGGAGAAGACAAGAGAAAAAGAAGTGAGTTATAGAGTGTGAATTAATTGTTTACCTGAAAACCAATGCAATTTCAAAAAATGCTTTGCATTAGCTTATTTGAGGTAGTTCAATGCAATTATATTACTATTTATGGATATTAATTTGTATCAGTAAAATTATTTCCTTTCCATTTCACCATATTAATGTTAATAAATAGTTTTTATTAGCAACATTAACTCCCTCAGATATACCTGTCATCTGGTCTGTTTTTTCATTGCCCAATCCAAGAATCGCCTGAATGTGAGGAGAGGAGAGCTGTTGTTGTCTCTGGGAGGGGCTCTTACAACCCACACACCGAAGAGAGATTAGCATTTGAATGATGCTTGCACAGAGGACAAGAGTCCAGTGTGTGTGTGTGTGTGTGCGTGTGTGTGTGTGTTGAGTTGTGTATGATAAGAGCCGAACAGTGTCCAATCAGGGGAAAGAAATGGCCATCATAAATGACAGATAAGTGGGACATTAACAAAGATACAGACCTTGCTAAACACACTAATGCTCCTGTCTCCCAAGAGGTTTTCTAACAGGATTCGTACCGCAAAGCACAAGGAGGTCAAGGAGGTGCCGTACCAAGGCGTGTGTTTGACCAATTGGAAGGGGGTGCGGGAGGAGAGCGGAACGCGTTGACGCGGCACACAGTGATGCGTCACAAGTGAGACGTGACGCACATTTATTTCTTTCTTTTTTGATGGAGGACTGAATGAAAATTAACCTTCCCAAAGACAGAACGCAAATACACCGGCGGCCATACTTTTCCAAGGTAGGAGAAGGCGGCTTCGCATTTCCGTCAGGAACCCGTTTAGCCCTGCGATGGGTGTGGATGTGCGAACGCTCACCCACCCGGTGGGCGTCTTGCGTATAGCGGCGACCGTCCTCACCTGCCTGTGCTTCAGCCTGGTGGCTTCCGTGGGACCCTTGCCGTCCACGTACTGGGCCTGGTGCATGTTCACGTGGTGCTTCTGCTGCTTCTTCACCTTGCTCATCCTTGTCCTGGAGTTCACCACGCTCAGCGCCAAGGTGCCCATCTCCTGGGAGGACTTCACCACCGCTTTCGCCATGCTGGCCGCCCTCATGAGTCTCGCCGCCGCCGTCATATACCCCAGCTTCTTCACCTGCAAGGACTGCTACCGCGCGATCGGCGCCACGGTCGTCTCCTGGGTGACTTTGGCCGTGTATGTTGGCGAGGTGGCCCTGACGCGGCTCCAACCGCGCGGCCAGATCAGCGGATTCCTGTCCACCATACCAGGTCTGCTGAAGATCCTGGAGACCTTCGTAGCCTGCATTATCTTCACCTCCATGGACCGCTACTGGGGTTTCCCAGCTCTGCAGTGGTGCGTTGCCGTGTACTCCATGTGCTTCATCTTTGCCCTCCTAATTCTCCTGCTTACTATTGGGCAGCTGCTGTCGTTGTTCCCATTCTCTTTCGACAAGGTGCTAACGGTTTACAACGTCCTGGCGGCAGCAATGTACTTGACCACCATAGTGCTCTGGCCACTGTACAGCTTCAAGGACAACGGGAGGCCCAAGCCGTGCGACCAGCCGTGTGTGTGGGATAAACTGTTGGTGGTCACCTTCATGTCTTTGATCAACTTTATTGTTTACACACTGGACGCCATCTACTCTATACGGTTGCTTCTTAGACGTTAGATAAATGCACATTAGCAGAAAGCAAAGCATCTTGGAGATAACTTCTGTATATCAAGTTGAATAAGAACTTGTTTCTAATTGATTTGACTAATTTAGAATATGACTTGATATGTACATGTACAGTTTTCTTTATTTCAGTGCTGATCATTTGGCAATGCCAGGTATTCTGTACCATACTGTATGCATATAAGAAGTGTATTTGGTTAATGATTAACAAATTAACTGAAGAAAAAAAAAGATTCCACTGGAACTTTGGATCCTTCATTACCACATGGCTGTTGTTTAATTATTGGCTTGTTTAAATTTGACCATTTAAATCTAAATCATTGAAATTGTTATTGGAAAATGTGTGAGGCAGACACAGTCACTTTTTCATAAATTGAATGTCTGTTTATTTTGTACTTATCTATTATATAATAGACTTAGCAATATTAGTTGACAGCTGTGCTATAACATGCAAAGGGCCAGTCATATTTAACTTGACACACCAGATATCTGAGTCTGTTAGCCACATCCATCTTGGGAATCATCCATTGAAACTGTTTTAAAGGGGTAGGCGCCTTCAAAAAACCTACTTCGCAGGTGATTGGACCGCCTGTTTTCCCGCACAGTCTGTTAAATCCACTTGCAGTAGAAAAGTCAGGAGAAGAGTGAAAACATATTTTCAATTGAGAAAATTCTTTGTTCTTCTAATAGATTATAATGAGACTGATGCTATGTTGCATCATTTATGTTAACCTCTGCAGAACCTGCCATTGTTGTTAACAAGTTGTTTTCAAGTTGACTTTGTCACACCTAAACCAAGCCCGTAGCTAACAGTACGATGCTGATTGGCCACACACTACACTAGGTAAACCGGCCTGAACCTGTATCAGGCCGGTTTACCTAGCCTAGTGTCCATTTAAAGTGTCCATGCTGGGGTTTACATGGACACTTTACAAGGCATTTTTTGTCTTTCAGAATGTACTTTTTCCGATTGACGGTTTAAGGTTACCTGTTTACATGGGATGTCACCTAATCAGGTCTGGTGTTTACATGCACCTTCGCAACTTATCGGAATTTATATGCACACAGTATCTAGCTCATAATGTAAAGTGTCCTGTTAGCAATTGGTAAAACCAGTTTCTAGTTGTAGGTAGAGGAGAGTGAGGCTAATTGTGTGACTGGTGGAAAAATGTACGGCTCCAGATGAAGTCACAGAGAAACAGAGAGAAATACGCACACACCCTGGCTACCTTGTGCACGTACTGGTTACCCCATACACTGCTCCAATCGGGTCATGGAACGGGTTATACTAACTCTCTGCTTCGGAATTAAATTTTTACCGGGTTGGTCATACTAAGTCAAATTAGCCTGCCGCAGGATCATCTTTATACATTAGTGTCAGGGTTTGATAATGGCAGGTATCACTGTCCTGCCATGCATCCAGGTTTTCCCATTGACCCATGAACTCTACTAAAAAGGTATTTAGCTGAAATCATAAAATTAAATAGTTTCAGTTACATTTCGGTATAGGCTATGTGTAGCCTATGATTTCAAGAGTAACACGTCTCGATTGTATATTGATTATTTATCTACAACCAGGAGCTAATACTTGAACTGAGATTGCATGATCATATAGCTAAAAATAAACCTGTGGTAATGCCGTAGCCTTGTTGTAACAGTCAAGGACCGAAGTCTTCATTCTAAAATGCCAAAGGCTTTCTAATGCTTTGAAAATTGACGAGAAAGGCCATTGACCAAGCTGCAATATATGACGAGTTGGGAATGTTGTTTTGAACATTGTGTCTTCATTTCTGACATGTTGTGTTCAAGCATTTGTAAAAAAGACAAGAAAACTCAATAATTTTGGTATTGTGTAAGCTTTTTTAAAGAAAATATTAGCATTTTATAAATGCATTACAGTTTTTCTTGATTGCTTTGACCTGCTTAAAGAAACTGGGATCCACTCGGTTTTTATCATCACTGTCTCAGCAGAGCACAAGACACCTCTTGCAAATGTGTTAAACCTTTCTCATTGGATTGACACATTTTCCCACCCTTTTGCAGAACAGTTAACATGGATGTCATTCAAGCAGTTCAAACTCCATTGTATTAGCTATGGTAACCAAACAGAAACCATCTGTTCCTAGCTATGAGAAACTACCTATATCAGTATGAAATCACTGAAGGACCTGTTTGACACTCCTTCACACAAATCTTCAATTAGCAATCATAGGAGACTGAGTATCAATAGTGTCTATTTACTCTACAGTAACATATTTGTATACTTTACTGTAATAGATTTTAAGTTTTATTTTCTTAATTTCTTATACTCTAATGGATGTTATTTTGGTTTACATGTATTCTGTGTAATATTTACAGTATTTCAGTTTTCAGCCACAGTTTGAAAAAAAGAATCAATAAAATTTGCATCAAAGCATTTCTGATTCTTAATCCAATTCTTTGCAAGAAGGCATATTTGACATCAAATGTCACTGGCATGAAAGGTACGTACAGTAATAGGCTACAATGACAAGCAATGGTGCACTGATTCACACTGAGTGCTGTATTTTGAATGTTGTTGTCCACTGTGTAATGGTTGATTGGAAGAGCTCATACACTTGTTTGCAAGTTGTGTTGTTTGAAGGCAAAATTTGCTTTTGTTGCATATTTTAAATGTTTTGGCACGGTTAGAGCCTTTTGCAAACAAAATGTGTAATTTTGACCGTGAGTGTCACTGTTTCGGCCTGTGTGTTAACTGTTTTGAGAATGTGGAGTTTGAGTTGACTGCTGCATCAAAGCAATCAAGAAAAACTGTAATTATCTTTACATGTGCTGCACACTTTCACATGGTTATTCCATGGTATTCTCAATTCAACTGGTAAAGGTTACCGGTGGGGCTATTTTCTACTTTCTGGGAAATCAAACATAACAAAGGTCTATATACCCTTCCTGAAGAAAACCGTCAGGTTTCTACTAAATCTATTATTGGAAGTGATATGCTTCACCGGCTTTCAGGAAAAGATTTGCTGTTTCTTTCCACACAGCAGCAAAGTTGCTTCTATGAAAATGACGTAGCCATGTGATTTACAGTACGTGCCAGTTCATGGGGGCAGGAACACAGAGACGCAGATGTTGGCACGGTGTGCAGGTAACTGCAAGTTTGTGGATTGTCTTGAATTAGGCAGTTACAGTATGAGAGGAAAATCGTTAAGGGGATTTCCTAATGCAGACCTCCATGGGAACCATGGGAATGCAATGAACCGGACCCATACTACACCATGACTGCACATTTAGCACACAATGAAATCATACTGTAAAAACAGCTGGAGAGGTTTGGTTTAGATTCTGGTTATCTAAATAATACTTTGTGATCGGCTTTTTGTGATAACATAATTTATTATATTATTGTGGTCATTGTTGTTTGTGTGTGTGTGTGCGTGTGCGTGTGCGTGTACGTGTGTGTGTGTGTGTGTGTGTGTGTGTGTTATTGTTTGTGTTATTGATAATAAGAACTATTTAAGGAGTACAAAGTAAAACTAGACCATTCATAAAATGAACAGAAGTGTACAGATATGTGTGGAACTATTTATTATTTGAATATGTTATCAATGCAAGTGCTCCACAGTGTGTAAAAAATGATTCAGTTTAAAATAGAAATGTTAAATGTGCCAACGCCTAAATGACCTTGTCTATGATTGTAGGTGCTCAGTCCCTTTGGCGGCAGTCCCAAGTTCTGTAAAAAAAAAAAAAAACTAAGACAGCCAAGTTCGAAAGCCCTAATGCGTCACAAGGCTTGAGCCGCCCATTGAATGAACCGGTGAACACTGCTAAGTGAATGGAAACTCACTAAAGCAAACCACTGTGGACAAAAGATTCCACTAGTCACTTGCAGTGACTACTGTAGAGAGATTAGCGGTAGAGTATTGGCGGACTAATGAGAGTGGTGGTAGACAGTGACTTGCACTTTGCATTCTCCATTCCAAAGTGTGTGGGATAGACAGTGCATTATGTATCACATTTATCAGATGGCCAACAAATCAGAATGTAGCCTACTGTATATGTATACAGTACCATATGGCAATGAACACAATACATTAACTGATACTGACCTGGCTGGCGATTGGCTGGTAGTTCTCTTTTTCAGTTTTGATTGGGGAGTGCCCAGACTGAGATGCAGAGCGGAAACTCATAAGCACAGGATGCGCTCTCATGAGATCTAATCTACGATAAATGAATGTCCGGAATAAAATAAGCATAATAGCAATCTAACCTATTTACCACGCTTCATTGCTACAGCTGTAGATGCTACAGGGTGTGCTTTACTACTGTGGAATTTCATGTCGTTTCAACCCCAGTGTTTCCCACTCTGGTCCTGGAGGCCCCCTGCCCTGCATGCTTTAGAACAAGTCTCCCTGCTCCAACACATCTGATTCTAATAAATGGGTCATCTCTGCAGAAGCCTTGCTGTAAGAGGACAGTGCAGTGGGCCCAGGGGCAGTATTGGGAAACACTGATATACGAAGAGAGGATACAAGTGAAGATGTTTACTGACTGCAGTTCAGTCTTGCCTGCAGTGAGGATGGCAAGCACTAAGTCTACAGTGTGCGTGTGTGTGCGTGTGTGTGTGCGCGTGCGTGCGTGCGTGCGTGCGTGTGTGCGTGTGCACGCGCAAGACACTGCATTGGCTATAGGCTCACCCGGACTGTGGAATGTGGTGAGGCATGGAGAAGGGGAGAGCGCTCGGATATAATTGGCCACACATGGCTCCTTCAGCATTTCACCTCTCCTCACACCCAGCCCCAACTGGCAGGCCTATCGGCGTGATGGTCGTGGAGATATACTGTACAGTACTTATGTGGCCCCCTAAGTGCAGCAGGGCAGTTACAGTACATATAGAGGGGATATTCCCTGCATTCTGGCTCATTAGCGTTCAGAATGAAGGCTGGAGTCTACATGGTTGTGTTAACAAAGGATGACGTGCGTTTGTTGTCCCCCTCGGTGAGCCCCCCCTTCCCCCCACACACACACACACACTAGCATCTCCTTTCTGTTTTGTGTGTGTTTACGGTATCTATATAGGCTCAACCCTTTGTACCACCTTTAAACATTGTTTACAGTACATTAAAAGCAATTGTGTTTGGCTGATTGGGTTTGGTTGTTGATAGTTGGGGTATTTATACTACTTCAGAATTGTGATGAGCTATGTGATACAGATACAGCTTACATTAAAATCATAATTAGAAATATGTGCTAGCAGTTAGATATTAGCATAGAGCTGCTTATTTCATATTTACTGTCAATCAAACCAGGTAATTAAGGTGAATATATTCACAAATATTTATCTCTCCAAATGGAACATGGCATCCATAAAGAACCGTTTTGACAACATCAGTGTAACATATTTCAAGGAAGAACTTTTTTAAAATGTTCATAAAAGGTGATTTGATAGTACAAAAACAAGTGCATTACTCCTGATTCATTAGCAAGAGGTGTCTATTTCAATCTGAAGGAAAGAACATTCAGAAATGCCATTGTCATCAACAATACTCCAGGGGTAGTGGATACGAAATAGATTAATTATTCAAGAAGAAAACAAATTCATATTCCGTATTCATTAAGACATGTTTCAATAACATTTTATATCACTGATGTCTGATAAGGATGTGATTGAAGTAAAGGGTTTTTTGACTTTGCAGTTTGGACTTCATATTACATATACTTCATATATTCATACTATAGGCTGCAAACATTGTCCTGTCTATGGACTTGAACATTTGCAATTGCACTGAAGTGCAGGAAGGTAATGCAGATTCAGCCAGACTTTAGTTCTTCTGCAATTTCATGAGACCCAAGGTTATGAACTAGAGGCTGTGAGAGAAACCATTGAGGCGCTTATGAAACTACAATGTCTGACTACAGTAATGTCAATAGTGGTGATGCTTTTTAGAATGCAGGTGGTTTGAACATAAAATGCTCCACGGCCTTGATATTGGTTGCAGTTGCAGTAACACAATGCCAAATAAGGGAGAAGCAGTAGGGTTGTGCAAGAATTAAAAAAGTGTTGCACTGCTAAATGCTAATAACAAATGCCTTAAAAGTTACTTAAAAGGAATGGGAATGGGTAATCGGTGGACGGATGAAGACAGGTTTGCTGTAAGTAAACTGTAAATGACCTGCGTGAGTTGGTTTTCCTTGAAATCATACTTTGCTCTCCCTTGCTCTCCCTACTTTGCTTTATTCCCCCCCCATCTTTTCCCACCCAACTTCCACCTGTTGTTAAAAAACAGGAACAGGAACAGTTTTATGGGTTTACAGTGAAGTGTTTGTCTTGTAGTAAGTAGGCTCTGTTCTCATAAAGCTTTCCACAAGCTTATTATGCTTTAAGCACGATGCTTGAGAATTA
>JAODOY010002794.1:0-11934 GCA_025399855.1 Forbesichthys papilliferus | reverse complement strand
CGCAAATCGAATGTACGCATGCGCAGTATGACGAGGTAGGACAATCTATTGGGTAGGATAGAATGTCAGGACACCGGCAACTATACAAGTGCATGGGATAATCAGGCTGGAATCAAAATCAAACTCTGTACATTCAGACATCTTTAATACAATGCCGTTTCAATAAACATAAAATCAATACATAGCATCAGAGTAACGCTAAAACATCAATGTTTGCTCTGCATTTCTGTAGAAAAAAACATTCAATAATAATAAATTTTTACTTGTCTCAAAATGATAGCGTAAATGATTTCACACAATGTTTTAAAATACAAAGCAGGGTAATTATTTTCCCACAATCCAAATAAAAAAATTGTCTTACACAATGTCTTAAAATACATAACAGGCTAATTATTTTCATATAATCAAAAATTTTAAAAAAACTTACACAATGTCTTCAAATACATAACATGTTAATTATTTTCATATAATCAGCTTTTTTTTTTTAAATGAAAGAAAAGCTTACACTGTTTTCATACAATCAATATTTTAAAAAACAAAAGGATGTGTTTTACCGTCTGTTAGCAGCCTGCGTTTATCATAAACGACCCGAAACCTTTTGTGCACTGAGGCGTTGCGCAGTTAAAAATACTTTTTATCACGCTGAATAGTATGCTATTGTAAATAGGTACTGGAAAAACTGCTGTGGATTGCTAACCAGGGTGACTGTTGTTAAATGACAATGCTGTGCTAATTTTCCCCATAAAGCATTCAAAAACAGTTTCGCCCCTTGCCTTTTGGCTAGATTGAGATGGATTTTAGTGGTGTCTAGCAACACACCTTGCTTCTTGTGATACTCCTGGATGTATGCCTGTTTGTCTGCTTCAGTGTGTATAGTGCTAGGATACCCGCTCAATTCCTGTTTACCCCGGATGAAGCTTTTCATGTACGTCTGAAAGATAGTGTTACTCTTTTTATCAAAATGCCATACCTCAACGATTTTACACACAGTGTACCCCTGATCTAACGCTCTCTGTAACTCTGGCGTTGTCCATATACCCGGCAGAGCTCGTTCTTCGTCGTTGTGAGAGCAAACCCCTATCTGGTTATTTGCATCTGCGCATGTGCGGCATAGCGTAAACACTAATTTGCCTGATGTAAAACAGCCCTCTAGGGGGCTATGCAACACATTGAATCAGCCCATAGTAGCTGCCTACTTCTGCAAAGTTGTCTGTTATGATGCAGGGGTGGCCTAGAGGATAATCAAACGTCATGTTACAGTATGGATACAGACTAGTAAAATCCACAAAATGAATAGTTTTGTCATCACTGGCTGTGTAACGAAGCTGAATAGCGTTAACCCGCCCCCCATACAGACTTGCACGCAGGTTGAATGGTTCAGGAGAATTGTAATCGTGTAGAAACGACTGTACCTCGATATTAGACTTTATGACCGCATTCCACTCATGCTCCCACATTGTAACAAGATTTAGCTTATACCTTGATCGTAATGTTTCAGCGCGGCCCATTGTGGCCCGATACTTCTCTCAGAATGGTAGTTTTGTAAGCGAGCCTATGTCTGCAGGTTGGTGGCATGTTTCACAACCATGAAAATAACACCCGTTGTATTCGAACACGATGTTAGACGCCTCTGAATAGCCGTCCAGATGGTAGGGACCGATTTGCTTTTTGCCTTTTTTTGCCGTTTGTTCTGGGTGGTTATCCTAACACCAGTTCCTGCGTGTTCTTTGATGAGGATGAATTAGGAGACGTATCCAAGTTAATAAATCATCTTTAATAGTAGATTAGAAATACAAGTTTCAGAGCCCTGGTCCACACTTCCTTTCGCTGACTGACAACATGCAATATCAACAGTTCGAGAAGTCTGGCGGTGACTGTATTTTGGCCAATTGATAATATAAAGTCCAGGAGTTTGTGTAAGCAGGGCGTGTTGCATTCTCATTGGTGCTGGTCATTCTGAGTTAGAGAGGGGGCTGTTGACCTTCAACTTTTGGGACGTCTCTCTTTCGTTGCTGGGCAGATAGGTACAGAGACACCACTGTTACACACTGGTACGAGAGTTTATCTGACTCCCCTGCCCTACCGTTCTTATCTGTTTTCAACTGCCTCCCTCACCTGTTGTTATTTTTCTGTAACTTTCCACTTTCCACCATCCAGATGCTCTGACTATTTTGCCACATAGTTCTCTATTCTATTAACACAAGTAATAAAGTGACACACCAACAAGCCCTATAATGATATCTAAACAAGTGGTGTATGCAAATTATCTAAACATTGCCTAGCAAATAATAATATTTCTACATGTTGTATGAAGCTATCAGATTTGTGACGTAGCCACTCGAGCCATTGCATACTTTCATGCGAATGTGACTTGTATTTCGAACGATAATTATCTGGGGGTGGTATTGCTATACTGTCTTTTCTAGAAAGCATGTTCTGAACACCTTCATACTCGCAGATGCTATAGTGATACAGCTAAATGGGTCTACACCATTTCCTTCTATAATCTCCTCCTGAAATTTGAGACAGCCTGTTCACAAAATAGCCATGTCGTTCATACAATAGTGGTATGCCTCCTTCTGGAAATAGAAAGTTTCACCCTGCGTAGTGGCGTACCACGCATCAAAGATGCGTCTATCCTGTACTGACATACGCTCTAAACCATAAGCTGCGGGTTCGGGCTAGGGGCCTACATAGTCCTGCGTTGACACGGAGCTACATTTGTGTGGAAAATACCCTTTAACACTAATCTGAAAACCTAGAGCTTCCGGCATTTTAGTTAACCCCATGGTGAGAAAACTGTATGAGTCAATATATTGTTGTTTTATGCCTTGTAGACAAATTGTAGAACTTTTGACCACTGCATAGTCATGTCGGGTGTTATTCCTTGAGCATATAAAACCTGTAAAATCAGATGTGAGTCAAATCCCTGAGCATTGTGTGCCACGATATTATAGGATTTGTAGCGATCGGGTTACGTACAATTAGGTATTATTATTATTATTATTAATATTAATTTTCAACGGGCCACCACTCACTCTTGTTATTTTTAAAAACACTCAGTAATTTTACAAAGTGGGCCGCAGTGAGCAAGAACTGCGGAATGTGTTTTAATGTCAAATACCTGGACCCATGCTGAATCCATAACAGTGACTCTAACGTGTGTACACAACTTCCAGTACCAAATCAGTTAAGGGTATAACAAAGTGAGTTTATTATAAAACAAGTATATACAGGTGAAGGTTAGATTGGCATATATCCACACAAATACATCACAATAGCAACGATCAAAACACATCGATAACTTCACATCAAATATTCATATAGAAACTAATAGTTTATAGGCTATTAAGAAAGAACCATGAAAATTAGCTTAGAGACCCCTAGGACAGAACCATATGGGATAAAGCAACGGAACCAATTGGACATGAGGAAACTACAACCGCTTGGTCTGTATAAACACCCTGATCCTAACTTTTCTGTAGCTAGGGAGTTTCCTACTAAGATGGGAAAAAGTTCTATGCTTGGGAGCGATTAAAAGCGGAGTAAAGCACAGAATTGAAACGTCTAGAGCTGCAGAACACAGCTTATTAATCTGAATTATTTACCTCTTTGAAACTGAGTGGCACCGGTAACCGTCAAACAGGCGTGGTCCAGAGGATTCCCTCTGAGCTGGGTCAGTCCAGCTATTCGGTTCGGGTGCATCTCCCGTGTACCTCTCGCCCAGGCATAAAACCAATCGGGTCGGGGGTGCAGTTTTAGTCCACAAACGCTCTGAGGCTGGTCGAGGCTTACGCCCTCCCAAACGGCAGATACTGTTTTAACGTGAACCTCAATGGAGACGTCAAAAAGGAACGACTTTTCCTTCCGTTCGGCCTGTCTGTGCGTGCACTCGCTCAGCTGTCTTCCAAAAGATGAAAAACTGAATTTTAATAATGCACGGTCGTGTGTGTTGCTCTAGATGTTAGAGTTTATTCTAGCAGGAACAAAACTTGAAACACGAAAAATATACTTATTCAACAATAGGTAATGTAATTAAAAATACTGTTGGCATATACTCAAATAAACAAAGCAAAGAGTTTCAGCCTAAAACGAATTATTCCTAGGTTGTGTTCATCGCGGACTAACCACGAGGTGAGATTCTTTTGTCCTTAAGATAATAGCAAAATTAACGACAGGTATACGTACACACAAAAGATGATATTGACTCCGGGTTTAAAGCAAAGGAATGGGCCGCTTTTATACTCAAAGTTAGAGAGGAGGCTTGGCTCTTTTCAGAGCGCGCAAAGTTTAGAGGCGGATTTCTTCTACTCTACATGTAACTTTCTTAAACTAATTTAATCATGTCCAATTCGAAATTGAATTATCACATCAACATCATGGCATACTTATTATATTAGAATAAAAGCAGGGATTCAAATAAGACCACACATGACTGTACATTTGTCTTATGGAATATTCATTCAAATGTGGGATTACAGGAATATCTTTTAAAAAGAAGAGTTCCTTATCTCCAAATATTAAAGTTTCACACTATCTCTATATGAATTTCAAAGATACTTATAAAATGAAACAAACCAACCTAATGTTAGAATTTAGACATTAAGATAGGTTTGGTGTGAGAGAGACAAAGAGAGAGAGAGAGGTGGGGCTGTCACGGGGCCTCTCATAAATCTTTATATAGATAAAATGCCACAGCAGGAGTTAATTTCTGTATTTTCCTTGGCGTACATATGTTCAGAATATAAACCACATATTCTTACAGCTCATGAAATAGGCAATTCATTGATACCAATATCATACATATCAATCCTTCAAATATACACATTTGATATTTTAACAATTCAAGGAGCAGAACATTCCACTAGACACTTAAAGTTGCAGTCCCTGAGGAATGCCACAATGTTCTCAAAACCACATCATAGATAATTGTAAGACACTTTCAGATTAAACATTACTAATTATTTTGGGTGCAAATGCAACAGTCCGAAGGTTCGTGGAAAGGGCGTCTTTGATTGATCACGGTGTTTTCTGCAACTAGGGCTTCTCTGGGGCCTAAGAAAACACCTCTGGTCTGGTTTTGCTCAGGCTTTGGTGCACCTCAGTCTGCCAGGGGAACGGGGGTTTGTTTGTGGAAGGGTGTGTTACCACATTCCTTTTCTTATCTGTTCTTAGTACAGGCCAGTGTCAGGAATGTGTTGGGTGCGCAAAATCTCTTTTACGACCTGGGGGCCCCAGGGCCCACTGGGGAGACGGGGTGGCGGAGACATATTTATACACAGTCCAATAGTCCAAACCTTAGTAATTCATAAGCATGAATTTCCAATTGTGGCGTGTTAGCAGCTGGATCACTACATCTCTATACACCAAACATTCCTGTAGAAGTTTTAAGTTCTATTTTGTCATTGAGTTAGTAGTTGGCCGTGTTGCATGTAAATCAAAATACCTATCCTGTCAAGTAGGATGCAGTTAGCCATGGCTGTGTCACAGACGTTGCATAAATTAAGGCTGGCTCTGCGAGACTACTGCAGAACTAACTTGAATAAAATGTTACAACATAAATGTGTGTTTAGTTTGGCTTGTGAGGACCATGCAGCACCTATTCTTCACAAAGTGCTGATTGCTTAATTTGTCATCTTTGGAACCAAAGCTTTCTTTAAGCGGCATAGATGCTTGAACATAATGCAGGCTTTTCTATTGGTCACTGTCTGGTGCTCGTGCCCTTGTTAGACTGATGAGTTCTATTCCTGCCTGCCTTTCCCTGTGTGACTTGGTCAGTGCAGCCCAAAGCCTGTAACACAAAGAGAGTGTTATAATTTCTCCTCCTTTCTTTTCTTTTCATCCATCCTGTGCCTTAAGAGTTAGGAAAATATGCTCGTTGTTTGAACAGCTTATCTCCCACAACATATGAGGAGAGGAGCCCGTTGATGTACATGAAGAACATCTTATTTTAATTGCTTCTTTAAGGCCCAAGTAGCTGGGGGAACGTGTATTTATAAAATATCATGCAGCTTTATATACCATCTCCTAAATGTTCATCATAAATGACACAGTGGCACTTCAGGCACTGGTAGCCTACAGTATTTTACATTTTAAAGAACCATATTCCTAATGACAAATAATTTAAAAATAATTTAAATAACTAATCTCTCAATTACAATGAATCATGTTGATTAAAGATATGTATTAAACAGCTTTAACCTCAAATGTTTGCACTGCATTCAGCAGCACTGAACGCCTTTCACGCCCTTTCAGTCTGATGATAATTTGATGACAATGTGTAATAAACATCAGGCTCTGAGAGTTCCGTCGCTTTAATTATTTTTGGTTCGCTCTCAAATGTCTTAAAAAAGTTTGGGAATTTGACATCAAGTGTCATTAAATTTTATATCAAGCTTTTGAAATTTCATATCAGATCTGTCATTTATGAAACTCTATATTAAATTTGGAAAACCAATATACATTTTCACAAAACTTGATATCAAATTTCAAAAGCTTAATATCAGATTTCCCAAACTTGTTATCAAATTTCATGAATCCTGATATCAAACTTCAGGAATTTTGATATCAAAATTTGCCAAAGCTACCGGTATAGCTATAGCCTATAAGCTTATTGCTTTCTTTTCTTGTTTAGTTCTAACTCTCTAACTACAAGCTCTGATTAGTTTTAAGGTTCACAGAAGTTAGACGCTAAACTAGTTGATTGTATGGATGAAAACTGCCTCTATATATTTATTTGAACACATTAGTGGCATGCTAACAGTGTACTAGACTCTGTCATAGTTTGTGTGGGAGGCACTAGTCTATGTCGTTTTATATTAGGCTTAATTTCACTGCTATTAATAGCATATAGGCTATGATTGCATGTTTTTGAAAGTGTTAGAATTGTCATCTAAATGGGCCATATGATAGACTTCCTGAGACCCATCTAAAATATTTTGGGATTTATATATTATTTAGCATATGCCTAGCATAAAAATAGTACTGTATCAGTGTATTGTTTGGTTAATAGCAAACATTACTCACAGGACTAAAAACATATTATTTCCTATGATAACACACAGAAAAGGTAATTCTTATAACATCTAAAACGATTATTCTATAAGAGCAACAAAACAATAAGGGGGACAGATAAATTGAGGGACCATTTCCTGCACAAGACCGGAAACTAAAACCCCAAACCCTTCTTTCATAAGCCACATTAGAAAGCTCTGACAGGGGGATCCCGAGGTGTTCCCAGGCCAGTGTGGAGATATAATCTCTTCACCTAGTCCTGGGTCTTCCCTGAGGTCTCCTCCCAACTGGACGTGCCTGGAACACCTCCTAAGGGAGGCGCCCAGGGGGCATCCTTACCAGATGCCCGTACCACCTCAACTGGCTCCTTTTGGCGTGAAGGACTAGCGGCTCTACTCCAAGTTCCTCACGGACAGCTGAGCTTCTCACCCTATCTCTAAGGGAACAGCCAGCCACCCTCCTGAGAAAACCTATTTTGCATGGTCTAGTTCTTTTGGTCATGACATACCCTACATGACCATAGGTGAGGGTAGGAATGAAAATTTCCTGGTATATCGAGCGCTTTGCCTTCTGGCTCAGCTCACTTTTCGTCACAACGGTGCGATAAAGTGATGGCAATACCGCTCCTGCTGCTCTAATTCTCCGGCCAATCTCCCGCTCCATAGTCCCCTCACTCGCCCCTGAGGTACTTATACTCCTTCACTTGGGATAAGGACTCATTCCCTACCTGGAGTAGGCACTCAATTGGTTTCCTGCTGAGAACCATGGCCTCAGATTTAGTGGTGCTAATCCACATCCTGGTCGTTTAACACTCGGCTGTGAACCGATCCAAGAGATTACGGACTGATAATGCCATCAGGACCACATCATTGGCAAAAAGCAGCAATGAGATCCCCAGGTCACCGAATTGCAACCCCTCCCCACCATGACTACGCCTCTATATCCTGTCCATGAATATCACAAACAGGACTGATGACAAAGCGCAGCCCTGGCGGACACCAACCCCCACATGAAACGAGTTTGACTTACTGCCGAGAATCCATACACAGCTCTCAATTTGGACATACAGGGATTGGATTGTCCTGAAAAAATACCCCTCTCACCCTATACTGCCCTCACAGTATCTCCCTGGAAACCCGGTCATTAAGGGTGTAACGGTTCTGAAACCAAAACCGAAACATAATACAAACATCCACGGTTTCGTGTCGCGCTTCCGGAATACAGAACCACAGTCGGCACACAGACACACACAGACACATACCCAACCTGCTACAGATGCAGCCTATTGAGCTCTCATATTCGTTGCTACTGTAGTTAAACTACCATTTTCATTTCTTATTTAGCTCAACACTAGGTTAGAACCACTGAGCATTTTTATAGTTGTCAAATCTGTCAGGTTACGGCCCAGGAGAAGGGGACACAATCGCGGGAATGAGAGGCAGTAGACAGGAGAATTCAACAATAAATTGTTTTAATACAGTTCAGGGTAACCAGGAGTGATACCACACGGTGCAGGTGGGTCGCCACGCCGGCTGGCAGGTTTGTAGAGGCACTCAACGTAGCTGCCGGACCGACAGCTATGTAGGTGGGGTCGTAGCGTTGAGGAGTCAGAGCCCAACCGGGGGTGTGGAGTGTGGCAGGTACGTGGCTGGCGGTTGGCAGAGGCACACGCTGCCGTGGTTGAGAGTGGCAGTCGAGGTGGAAGCGACGAGCAGAGAGACAGCCGGAGCCTGACCGTGTGGCAGTCGAGGTGGAAGCATCGAGCAGGGAAGAGGAAAACAGACGGGACTGTCGAGTAGGTGAGACGAGGCGACAAGGCGTCGGGATTAGTAGGAATAGTATGCGCTGGTGCGTGCATCTGGGAAGAAGGCACTGAACTGGCAACAGGTGCTGGGGAGGGAAGTCTCTTAAACCTCCGCCCAGGAAGCGGAGGTGAGGCTTCTGCACGTGAGGCTAATAGGGAGCCGAAGACGTGCTGGGAGCGCTGTCCGGTGCTGAAGTCCCCACCTGGCCCTCTCCAGTGCTGGACCTGCCGTGAATCGTGACAAAAACACAATACAAAGCGATTTATAGAATGCATTTGTTTTCATTCATGGATTAACCCCCGTCACTACAGTGTCGGATTATGGCAACGAGTCTATTGCCTTTGCTTCTTTACTCAAACGAAATAATGTGGAATAATATTGCACTTTATTTAGAAACATCAATGCTTGTGTGTGTTATTTTGCTGAGAAATTACAAGATGCGCAGCGCACACACACACACACAAGCACACACATACTGTGTCGTATTTGTGGGTGGGTTAGGCATGACGCAGCAGTTACGTTTCTTGTGGGTGTCTCTTTCACGAAACCTATCTGACGTATGTCAATAAAATATCTATGATGTCCGCCAAGGTGTGAGAACTGTCCAAAACTTTCCAAGTTATTTTCGATACAGTTTCTGGTCGCTGTCTGTTTTGCCATCATGTGGTTCCAAACTGTTAGATCGTCTTCTTGCATTTTATAACGTAGCAATGAACCTACAGTGTTTTTCTTATAGCATTCCTAATTTTTAAAAAGATGTCTATTTTAAACATGAACATAGAAGCAAACAATTACTATTTTCTATGTTAAGGATATAGTTGAAAATTGTCCATAGCAGGGTGTAACTTAATCCGATCTCATCTTTATTTTTTGTTACCTAGTGCTGGCGCTACAGCATAGCGCGCATTGTAGGCGGCAACAAGAAGAGTGTTCTTGTTTGGCTGAGAAGCAGGTACTAGTGTGCCATCTAGTGGCAGAAAGTATATAAAAAAGAAGACTATTCTATGTAATCAAAGACAGAAAAAATTCCCAGATTATACCGCTCAAAGGAAAAAATTATTTAAATAAATAAAAAGATAAAACCGCGATATGAAAGAACCATGTATTTGGTGAACTTTTACACCCCTACCGGTCATACACCTTCTCCAGATACACAAAACACATTGGAGGGCATACTACCTCCCAGGCAACGTGGGAGTATGCCCCCCCCCCCCCCCTTGCAAGAGCAAAGAGCTGGTCCGTTGTTCCACATACATATATACATACATACAAAATATATTCTGTCCTGGTCTTTTTTTTTTTGTCTAAAGGTGTAATGCTTGGGAGGGAAGAAATATACAATTGATAAGCAATTATTTTGATATAAAACAGTAGCCTAATAGGATTATGTGATTAAATTACCCATTAAAGGACCCATTCCATAAAAACCAAGTTTTTCTAGTTGTTTATGGCAATAGCAATGTCGATGTGACACGGACAAGTGCTTGGCCTTTCAACGTGGACTGTTAGCTCCCTGGTCTGTATTTGCCATGAAAGTAATGGAGGCGGAGAAACAGGCGTATCATAAAATAGCGCACGCACGTGTTACGTAGGTTACTACAGAGAGTTTGTTTGGTAACTCCCCTATGAGGATGGCAAACAACATAGTATTCAGCAAAATTTACAAACTGATGTTGATCACCAGTACACAAACCGTAAGTACAAGTGTAATGTGCAGGTGAGGTGACCAAATCTCTAAAATCTATTTTTTGATACAGTAACTGGTAGGCTACCGTATCATAAACACAACTTGAATCTGCAGGACAGGCATATTATCAAAATGTATGCACTGTGCACATCAATAACTACATTAGAATAATATAGGCTATTGTTCAGTAACAGTAAACGGATTAGAAATAGGCTGCTTAAATCATTTTGTGTTGATTTAATTAACCCAAACATTGCTCGTCTTGATAAAGTCTCACTCGCGGGTGTCATACCGAAATTGTATCCACTGCCGGAAATGAATTGCCGTTTTTGGTACCGCGAGTAATAAAGCTTTTATCTGGATCAGTGATCAGTCAAATCATGCAAAACATTTAACTTTATGTCCGTGATAATAACAAAGATAGAATATGTCTTTGTTTATCTTTAACGTTTCTTGTTTAACCAAATATAATTTTGTGTTGTTGCTAGCAGCTGGCAGATAGCCACCTATCTATTGTATCCCTGTACCATAGTGGCAAGAGCAGCTGCAGTTTCGTGCTATGTAACCTTTCCTTAATTAATTAATACGTGCTTATGGGTACATGGCTGTTTAGCGGGAAAGGACTTTTTTTTTTTCTTCTTAATTTTGTTATAAGGAGTATCGAGTATCAGTATCATGTATCGTACACAATTACATAAGGGCTTTGTTGAATTTGTTATTCAATCATCCATGCACAGCAATTTGAGTGTTCCACATGTGATTTAGAAACAATCTACCTGGTTTCTTCCCACTGCAACAAAGTTATTCATTCTTTTGGCATTCATAAGGGCCTTCTCATTTTACATTCATTTTACCGCCGCAGTAGACTCCTCTGTGTACTTTCCACATACTGTAATGTCTGGACCAAGATTATGGAAGAAATATTACCAGGCACATGCCCCATTCATCATTGGGTCTGCCCGGCTGTGAAATACAGGCCATACCCTACCAACAATGAGTCCCATCTTGCCTGTTAGACCTCATGCTTGTGTATTTATCACCACAACATGTGATTCATTGAACAGTCGTGCTGATACAATGCACTGACTCCATCTCTGGTTGGTTCGTCCCTTTATCTATGATAACGCTGACACATTTCCTCCTTTTCCTCAACAAAGCATATGTACAGAATTCTCTATCTCACTCTTTACCGTTGCCCTCTCCAATTGTTCTTTTACTTAAACTCAATATATCTTTAGTGGGTAGTTGCCATCATCCCACTGGGTGTAAAAACATTAGAGCTGCCATGTGTTTAGTGCCAAAGTAGCAAGCTCCTTGTAAGAAGGGTCGTGTACAATTATTATTATTATTGTTATTATTATTATTATGAATATTAATATCCATAAACGGGGCACCACCCACTCAGTTATTTATACCATCCCTCAGTAA
>JAODOY010002792.1:0-11935 GCA_025399855.1 Forbesichthys papilliferus | reverse complement strand
TTGCAACTCATTTGAGGAAAGAATGTGAGTTTTCATAGAAAACATGAAATTGTCTGGGTGACCCCAAACTTTTGAACTGTAGTGTATATTTATATTATATATATTATTTATATTTAGTTATGCTACATATAATAATATAAACATATTTATTTATTAATCAACAGGTCCAGTTGGTAAATATATAAATACCAGAGAATCATAGAAATTATGTGTAACGTGTCGAGGGTGGCCGGAAGGTTAGAAAAGCGCTATATAAATGTAGTCTATTTACCATTCATGCTCTGAAGAAAGCCACTAGGTCGAAATGTTAGCAAGAGCTTGATTTTTGTGGCCAGAATAAACTGGAAATGTGTGAGATTGCATTTACTGTGTGCGACCTCTTTAGTCTGACATTGGCCGGACATCAATAGACCTGTCTGAGCTATCAATCACGCATCAATAATAACCAGATAATAATAATAACCATCAGATTACTGAATTTTCCTTAGCAACACTTGATGCCCCACAAACAAAGCATTAGACTACTAGTATGCCATGGGGTAGATTAATGTTTAGCATTTGTGTTCACAGGGCAATATAACCCTAAATAAACACGTGGGCACCCTTATAAATGTGTTGTGCTTTGGGAATGTGCAATTACAATATCATGCCAGATATCAGTGTATGGTACCATTCCTATTTTCAAACCAGAAAACACAGTTGGCTAAATTAAAGTTACGGTGGGTTAAAAGCTTGTGGGAGGTGGCAGAACTGATCATAAACAACATCAACAAACACACGGCTGTTAAAGGTTGGCTACAGTAAGATATCATAAAATATGCATTCACCTTTAGTATCGTTATGGTACTGGCTACGTACTTGGCTGTTGTAACTGTTTATGTTTATTCTGTAACAGCCAGAATAGCATTACAGCCCCTGTTGGATCTCATGTTGTGAGTACCAGTAGTACAGTACAGTATATCCTTGACTAAAGAAGTAGAGAGACAGTGACATGGTAGACTAATTTGGCAAGAAGCACACTGCAATATTATTAGGCTATATTAAGAGAGAGAATATTTATTGCCCCATAAGCTACACAAGTTTGTGGGACATTAGCAACCATAACCAATTGAGGCGAGTCTTACAGCCAGAGTCAGAAAGGTCTTTTGATCTATTTCCAAATTACCAGTTTTAGTTGTGTAGTATAGTAGGCAGTGTTAGATCCATGTAGAACTTGCCAGATATAAAATATCTGATCATTTTTCACATTGATTTTATAATTAACATTTATGGGATTAACAGTATAGCGTAAACTGAAACAAAATAATTCCTGACAGAAACATGCAGCAACCATATATTTTAAGGATTTTTTTTAAGACAAAAAAAACACACCACTCTTTCTTAATTAAAACTCCTTTATGTCAGCAAGAAAAACTCCCTTTCATCTTTTGCTTTTCAAAATCACCCAATTAGCTAAAAGCACTTGTGCCAATGCTTCCCGGTAATAGATATAGGAAATATACTATATGGCAGAGAAAATGTAATGTACCTTTCCCCTTAGTAGCATTCAGTATATAACATGTATAACCAACCATAATATAAAAACACAGATGTACACTTGCATGCATTACAAATTTGACATTTGAAAATAGGCAATGGTATGGTTCAACAACAACAGATGGCGTGCATTTAAAACTGCATTGTCTTATACTGCCATGAAGCAGTTTACATAGAGGGATCAGCGACGTTCTTGTAAAAGTGCTGTTAGTTCACTGTTTGATGATATGACCCACAGGGACTTATCTGTCTACATTAGTAAGTCTCATTGCCAGGCAGCATACCGTTATTTGACTTTAAACCTGTAATTACGTGGCATTCACACTAAAACAACCTTGCACAGAACAACAAAAAAAAACATATTTTATTTGTTTGATGATTAGAGATGACAGAAATATACCAAATAAGTGTTGATCTTTCATCACTGAATCAGCTCATTCAGCTAATGTGAGGCTTGCGCTTAAGTCTGCCAAGTGGCTTGTTGCTCAGTTCCCGTTTGTGTATTTTCAATAAAGCCTTGTTTTTGTTCAACCTAAAGTGCAGGTCATCTCGGGCTAATGAAGACAGAATGAAAGGTGAAGAGAGAAAATGTTGTTGCTCTTTCCCTCCAGATGACAAATTAAGTTGTCATTCTCTTCAAGTGTGACTGGTCATTTTAGGCAACGCGGAATGCGTATTTGCTTTGCCATCTGGGGCTGCAAGCTGTCTCTGGCATAATGCAAACGTTGCTTGGAACATCGGAACACCTGGCTAGCCCATTTGCCAGCAGGGGGTGCTGTTAATCCTCTGTCAAGCATGACATTGTGGATGCAGATATATTATTTTTAGTGTCTGATTGCAACAATTTTGCCTTACTGCCCGTATTAACAGATCTGCTACACTTCACCATTGAAATATTCAGCAGTAAGCCTTTTCAGCTTTTAGGATTTGCTAGGCCACTTTGCTTGTTACCCAACAACCTAACTTGGGTATGCTTGGCTGTCCCCCTTCGCATGACAAAAGCCTATTTTCTCCCTGGGTGATGGTAAAGGGAATCAGACCAGGCTTTGAAGTGGAAGAGGGTGCCAGAAACACATATCCAAGCACTTAATGAACAGACACGATGAGAACAGTGAGAACCACCAGGCCTTTGTGCTGCCGTGCGCGGTTGGATGTTTGAATGGTCGGGCTGGTGGGGGGTTTCGATGAGGACTCTCGACGACGAGGAAGATGTGAGGGGTTTTGATGTCGAGCCATTTATTCTGGGCTGTCAGCCTCGCCTATCCTTCTCTCTCATCCTCGCTTGTTGTCGTAGCTCAGCCTGTTGCCGAGACACCAGCAGAATAACGTTGATACATTTCTGTTGCGCTATGTTGCTGTCTGGTAGCTTTTAATTCTCTTCCTTATAGCGCGTGTGTACAGTATGTCTGCGGGCGTGGCCATGTGCATATATTCATCTAAGAAATGTGTGTCTTTTGGGAGTGTTTTGGTCGCTGTGTATCTCACAAAGCTCCTTGGCGTCATGTCTCAGCAGCTCTCCCTTTAATGAGGATCCTTTCTCCCTTTGACTTTCCGGGTAACAAGACAGAGCTTATCGTTTGAGAGCAGATAAGACATATTCTCCGGTTTGTATTGGTGTACAAAAAACAGAAAGCCAATACCGTAAGGAAAATGGTAAATGCATTAAATGCCAAACACACATACAGGGCCGGCCCCAAATCTTTTGGAGCCCTAGGCGAGAACAATATAAGAAAAAGTGTACAAAAAGTCACATTTAATTCAATACAAATTTAGTTCTACATTTTACATAAAAATATGAAAATGGTTGTGCTGTACATATTAATGTCAAAGCAATATATTATCTATTGATTTAAAAGAAACTGGAATTGGCAGTAGAAGCAGGCTCGATCATTCGAGATCACTCATAGCTTTTACCATCTCTCTTTTAGAGTAGATGACATCTTCACAAACGTGGCCAGTTAGTAGGGTAGGGGACGTTCAAGAAACCTGAGGGAGGCACAGTTCAACAATGCTTACATTAGGCTGTAGGCTAAAGCAGAACTCCTAAAACATGTTGTTTGTAAAAGAGTCAGTCAGGCAAATTTTTTTCCTAGGCAACATTAAATTAAATGAATAAAAATGATTACAAAGAGTAAAGTACCATAAAAAGTACCGTTTAGGTACCGGAACCGAATTTGAGGTAACGTACCGGCACCGGTATCGATTCAAATGTGAACGGTAGCCAACCCTAAACATGACATAGTATCACTCCACAACATTAGAATGAACAATTGGAGAGGGTTCATGTTTTCCATCACCTGCAGTGTATTCAGCAGAGGGTCCATGTTGTGTCCCTTTGTTGGCTCCTCTGAATATCTGAGCCATCCATATCTATGCTATATTATATTATTTATTTGACACCGCTTAAAACATCTCCATTTGCATTTTGCAGATGTTTAGGCTTTTGTATGATGTTATTAGGCAATGTGTGTTTTGGCCTAATGACATAATCTACATCTGCTGTCATTATTCTAACAGAATGCTGATTACCTTTGATAACTGGTGTATGACTTATTAAATATTGAGATTGAAGTCTTGAAGAACACTGGCTTGCCTAGAATGATCAATAATCATTAGCTGTCAACTGGCATCAGATTCACATACAGCTCTGCATATAGGCCTAAACACAGCTATCAACACAACACTGATTGGAAAGTTCAGTTGCTACTCGGACACATTCCTAGGCTTTCCAGACTGACTCTGGCCGCTAATTTTAAATTAGTTTATCTCATTATCCTACCACTTTGTCGCCAACAGTCATTGCTGCAAGTTCCTGAATATTGTTTACATTCCATGGGTCGGTCTCATTGCATTGCTACTTTTCTGCTAGGCTCTTCAACGGTGTCTGGGGCTTTAGCCCTTTGTATGTGAAAGGCCTTCACATTTGTGATGATGTGCACAAGCATAATTACCTCATTTGATTTATATGGGCATTTCAGACTTTTTATTGTTGTTGTATAAAGGCAGATTGTCTTGTAAATTGTGCATTACCAACACTGGCACCAATTCTAGTTCTTAGAGATATTAAAACATCTTGGGCTAAGATCCAGGAGACTGGTTAAGAAAATGAAAGGCAACACGAGACAAGTGGAGTGATTGGAAAGATTTTTAAATTAAGGAATTGAATCATGTTTATTTTTTTAATAAACACATGCCCTACGTGTTTGAAAACAAAACATGATTAAATTCCTTTTAAGGTACTTTGGCACATTCTGGTTTGGTAGAAGGCGATGTCACCCCCACCTGAGGACAATGTTACACTAAACCATACAGGGAAGACATGCAAAACTCACTTTCTGTAGAATCATGAATCAGCATTTACACAATAAATAATGGAGTTAGCAGCGGGCCACATCCAAGATAATTCTCACCAGTCAAAGTGCATATGTTAACACCAAGTCTAAGTTAAAAAGGTGCTCTTGGGCAATGCTTAGTCATCTAAATGTTTTCCTTTTCCAGGACAATGTATATTTGTATTGCTTCTGTTCACTATTAAAGTTCAATATCCATTGGGAAAGATATCAAAGATAGATGAAAGAACATAGGCGTGAGAAATATCCAACCCTCAGTTTCCCATTCTGAGAAGATAAATACCATGGCTTATGCTAGAATTAAACAACGATAAGCTGTTTGCTCATTGTAATTATAATTCAACAGAGCTCGAACACAGTTTTTTTAGTCAGCTCAAATGTTGAAAAGTGACCGTGAAGTAAATTACAATACAACAGACATGTTGAGAATAATTATATATGAATAGTTATGCTGTTATGTGTGTTTAAGGTTATGCTACTTCTCTATTAACCTCACCCATACAGCACTGTGACCTTGTGAAGGCCACTTCTGCTGTGCTGAGCACCCACTGGCACAGTACCTCTCCTTGTAATGTAACAGCTGTGCAGAAACGGCATGCAGAGCCACGTGACCGTGTTCATTATTGAAAGGAAACAGCCATTAGAGTCCTATCAAGAGTTAAATCCCATTAGATTTAAGACTCATTGATTGGAACCTGGAAGTGTGTGTGATCAGCATTTCCACTGTAGCAGCCCGGGGATTATGTGTTTGTGTGTGCTGTCATGATTATAGCTTTTCTCAACACATGTAAGGCTAGATTACTGCCAAATCATTTATTTTGTATCCAAATGGTTATACCATTATGTCACTGCAATACGAAGACGTCTACAAGAATATGTTTAAGGGTATATTAATTAGACAAGTCTTTTAATAAACAGTATGTCCACCTTAAAAGCATGTATATTTTTCCCAGAAGAAAGTAGCGTGGTATAACCAGACCTCTGGTTAATTTTGAAATGACTGGGCAGCCTTTAACCAATCAGCTTTGCTACAACTGTTATGATCGCCTCATCTAGCTCTTCCACTATTTAGAAACATGCTTGACTTCAACATCACTGTACTTACCATGATTGGTCTGCCAGCAGGGTGGCTGTGAAAACGCTAATGCAAACACGGTTTCCAGAATATCATCTCAGCGAATATTAAGATGAGAGCAATAGTCGGGCGGAGTCAGGCTAGTCATACTGCACCATTGGTGGAAACAATGTTTTATAGCTGGGAGACGTGTGTTTTGATGAGATTTACTGTGAGTGTTACAGATCTGTTGTAGAGAGGTGACCCTGTGCTTGCCACCACAGTAAAAACACACCTGAGGGAAGATGTGTCCTTCACCGCTCATAAATCATTTCAGATGTGTAACGTGTCGGTGCATTCACTGTATGTGGGGGAGCGCAATATGAGAGAAGATATTTGAGTGTGTTTTGGAGGGTATTCTCATGCTTACAGTATGTACACCTATGTGTCAGTATGCAGACACCTCCCAGGGCCCAGTGCCACACTGACTTAAAGCTACAGAAACAAGGCAGCTTTTCAGGGCAGGGTCACAAAAGGACTTACCTGATATGCCAGATGGATTGTTATTCACAAGTCCCTCTGGGAAGTGGTGCATCAAAACTCTTTGTATAATGCAGACACTTTCAAAAAATGCTTAGCATTGGACTGCATTAACAGTTTTTTGGATGAACCATCTGGTCATTTTTGCTTTAACTGGCAAACCTAAATCACGCTGCACCTAAAACATGCCCGTAGCTACTGTATCAATAGGATGCTGATTGGTAAATTCAGTTGCTACTCGGACACATTTGCAATAGGCTTTCCAGACGTATTGTCTCTGCAGAATATAACTGAAGTTTGCGTGATCAGGATGCTAGCAAGACTAGCAGGACTGTGCTATGACGTTCAGTGTTCAATGTACATTATTGTACTGTATAGTGTGTCACACTAACCTAACATGCCAGAGGAATTGTTGTCAAAAGTCCATCTAGGACTCTTGTCATAAGTACATCGAATGTTGTGGTATGGCAGGTACTTTCAAAAAAATGCTTGTCAGTTGATTGGATGAACCATCTAGTTGTTTTCCCGTATAGCTATAAACACAACGTTCAGTTGCTACTCGGACACATTGAAAATTATTCCTAGGTTTTCCAGACTGATTCTCACGGCAAAATTAAACTGAAGCTCGCGAGATCAGGATGGTCTCGCGAGGCTAGTGTCACACCTGTCCCCGAGGCTAGTGTAACACCTGTCCGCAATAAAGTCATGCAAACAACAGAATTAGCATTAAAATGAAAATCTAATGAAAATTATTCAGTGGTGTTTTGCTCAAAGAAAGCACTGCAACGTCTACAAGGTGAACCCATTTTTTGGTTCTGGGCAGCCGATACTGACTTCAAGCATGTTGGTTTACAGCCTTTATAATTCCAAAGTGGTCTGACTTTGTTGATGGCACCCACAGCATTGAGATAAAAAGGATCAAGAGCATACATCAATGTTGTGAATATGCTGTGGTGTGTTATCTAATTTTTATGATCAAACTTGCAACCTTTTTCTCCTGGGGTCCCCTTAATATTTCATGCCTGTGCAATGTATCTTTTGACACTGAAACATGCTATGAATTAAACATGACTGACTGCATAATCAAACGTGTGTAATGCAAATAGACAGACTGGCCTCCTTGGGGTTTCCTTTTAATTAAACGGCAACCAATTTTGGTGAGTCTTATGGAAGGCATATTACACATTGACAGTACTAAATCCCACTCTGCTTTTTTAATATTTGTGGTCAGTTTTATTTAGCGCTGAAAAAGTTCACTATAATGTTTTTAAGGTTGGTAATTTTTGTTGGTTTCCTTCTTTTAAAATATTGTTTTCAGTGTTGTGTTATATAAAAGGACAGCATTAACGCTTCATCCCTGCATTTATTGGGCACAAAGAGGTTGTCTCCTGCAGCACAATTCATGCCTAATTTGATAGATGGATAGCAACAAGGCAGGGAGTAATCAAATGCATAACATGTGGAGAAGCTAATTAGTACCTGGTATCTATAAGTGTTTAATAAGAGAGGTGATGATTTACACTATTGATTCCCAATGATATGTAATTTGTGCTTGTCTTCCAAAAACAGATCTGATCTAATCAGACCAGACCCAAGATATGACAGCAAGAGACTGGGAGCACTGGAACAAATAAATCATGTTGAAGCCTTAGGGCCTGCTATAGCATTTGTTCCTGCAAAATCAAACGAATTGTATCAAGATGTGCCTTTTCTTATTTAAAGAGAAAGGTGGTATTTAAAAATATATAAAATTATAATATAAACAATAAAATAAAATACAAATCCAACGGGAAACAATAAAGCACAAAGTGAGCATGGTGAATTTGATATGTGCAATCCTATTTTTTACAGTTTCATAAGAGTACTTTTCAAAACTCTTTTTACCTTTAAAACCTTTATTTTCCTGAAAGTAACACTGTTAGCACACTTAATCCCATACCAAAAATTACACTAATCCACCAAAAGACTGAAGAGCATTTATCCACGATAAACAGTATTTTGTCTGTATGGAATTTTGTTTTGATAGCTCAGCTTTACATGGTTGATGTAATTTCAAACGTCCCCAACATAAATGAATCATCGAATGCCAAGCACCAAAGGAATGTAGCATTACTTCCAGTGTGTTATGGAGTAGCAGGAGATAACGTAACAGATGTATTATAAATGTACTGTACCTGTATTTGTTGATACATATCCACAAGAGAATGACACATATCCCAATATTCTTTAGCTGGGAATGTACAATAACACAAGTTATACATGACATACTGCGCGCTATTTTAGTTTGTTCTAGATAAATAATAAAATAGGCTCATGCATCCAAACTGAAGGTTACGGTAGTTCAAGCAGTCTTTCAAGGCCTCCATTGAGTTATTCCATTACTTACTTGTTCAAATGATAGTGTGATGGAACAACATTTTAGATGTATTGTATTTATGAAAGGAACCAAGAGGCCCCTCAGTTCTACTTTCAGAACATATATCAGGAAGCAAAGCGCTGAAAGGCCTGGTTGGTCAGGATTTTACCACATTTAATAATGATCTTCTCTGGGACTGACACACTTGTATTGGTACCTTTCTCTAATCTCTAATCCCAGAAATACGGCTATAGATCATTCCATCTCTCTCTCTCTCTCTCTCTCTCTCTCTCTCTCTCTCTCTCTCTCTCTCTCTCTATCAAATACCAGAAATACGGCTATAGATCACCCCATAGAGAAAACACAACCTAATTTCCATATGTCACAGTGGTCTATTAGGCTGGGACACTGTAGAAGAGGGTGCAATTCAAAAGGTTCTTCTGTCTGTTTGACCATTAAGGGTGTAGATAATGAGGCCTGGGCTGTACGAAGGGTAGAGGCACTTAAAACAAAAAAAATAAAAATAATGGAGAACCTTTAACTCTTCCAAGGAGGCTGGTAAGCTACTGTAGTTTTAGGATCATACGAGGCAGTTCATGCCACACATGCAGTTAAGGCAAACAATATTTAAAGAATGAAATAAATTAAAGACAAATGCATCTGGCCTTTTGTATATTGTGTACTGTACATTACATTTCTCCATCTGTACAGGGGGGGCAAAACACGATGTTAAAATTCACATGTGCCTTTTTGGTAACATTTTATCCTTTCCCTAAACATTTCTCAATGCCAAAAGGGCATTCTGTAAGTGCAGTTACGCCCTTTCGGCACCAACTGCCATTCAGTATTTTTGTTTTTTAAAGAACAAGTGAGCCTCACCTTCTGCAGTAGTGGTCATTCTTGGGTTTCATCCTCATGAGAGCTACTGCAGTTTCATCATAGCGTCGTCATCATCATAGAGAATGCCGACACAAAGCTTTCATCAAGGCAAAGAGTCCTTGAAGTCTTTGAACTATAAGTTAGGATCTTGCTCACAATGCAGCATCTTTCAAATGGACATTTTGTAACTTAGACACAGATTTGCCACATTATAAATAATCACTTTTAGAATTATAAGGGATACATAAAATGTAATCTTTACCTTAAATCTAATTCCTAACACCCATATCGTTTTATACTAATTCATATTCAAATATGTAATGTAACAATATGGAAGATATATGGAATGAATAGAAATAATAAATCACACTTGACAAGAAAGACAAATGAATATGCTTCTATAATAAATAATTGTAATTAATCTTGTATAAGACCATTGTATGCAGCTACAGTAAAACACACATGTTCAGAGACAGAGAGAGTGGAGGAACCTTTAAGGAGAGCATTTTCTAGGCATTTGCTCTTTCAATTATGTACAGGATGCCAGGTGGAGCATCATTAGTCATAAATGGATGTTATGTGAAAAGTTCAACTGTCACTTGCAACAAAACACCAGTTTCTCCTGTACACAAATCCGCTGACCCATTTAGTGCACCACAGTTGTGTGAATCTTGACAGATCCCTCACTTAGTCGTATTCCCAGCTTTGTCAAATCAAATTTGCTTTCTTATTAACGTATTAATCTGCAGTGTAGCAATGTAAACATACTAGTGTAGCAAGCAGCATGAGTAAGGATGGATACACACTGCAACAGTGAGCAGAATGCTAGCCTCCAACTAATCATTAACACAGACACTGGCAGAGATAAACATGTTGTCCTGCAGCAGCAAGTACACTGCGTGATGCCTTCATTAGGCCTTGTGTGTGTGGATCCCTTCTGCCCATTGAACCATTGGGATTTCTGGAAGATTGATAGCGGCAGACCATAGATCGGGTAGTGTGGACGTTTCCCACTCTTTGCCACTGGTCCAAACCCAATAGTCCAAGCTATGGAGAAGCTTAGAAGCCCGGGGACCCCTATGCTACACAGAGGTAATATCGTCTGATAAATTGCCTTTCCCGGAACAGTTTTACACCAGGGTGTTCCCCGCGGTCAGTGGGAGATGTGTTTTACAGATGAGAGGTATAAAACGGTAGTAAAAGTGTGGCAATATGATACGACGCAATGATATCCTTAAACATGCCACTGTGTTGGCATTTTATCTAATTTGAGTAATAAAGTATCTTCAGTTAATTTAGTAAACATGATAGGTGCACAACCTACATGTTTAAACCACTAAGAAGGTTTGGAATATGAAGACAGCATGCTAGGACAAGTAGAGCAATAGAGCAATATTTATGCAAAAACTAATTCTAAATCTCTCCTCCAGTGTATGTGCCAAAGCAGCAGTTAGTTTGGGCCACCCAGATGGCATTCCTTCAAAACAAAGTGGCACAATTTATTTCTCTGCGGTGTCAAGGCTGACAGTGTATAATACAAAATATATCTCTATCAATCATCGTTCATCAGTCGTTCATTACTAATTCATGTCTGAAATTTCTCGCTGTGGCATAAAGCATAAGCCCCAGAGAGTATCCATCCCAGGTTCACATTTCAGTGTTCTTTGCCCTCAGGACATTACAAAAAAATGCAGGGTTGCATTTTCAAATGTTTGTTAACGAACACAAGTCCAGAGTTGCTGAAGGCATGCTGACGTATGAACCCTAATGTATCTCTGATTTTGGAGGAAGGATTCAATAAAAACAATGCAGGGTGAATTGGCTACGCCACTAAGGAAAGTCTGCCAATAGTTTTGGGGCCAGGTTAATTACAGTTGAAGAAGAATAAGGCAAATTATAACTATTTAACACGTCTTAAAGATTTTAAGTTTAGCGTTTTCTATGACTTTAAGCAACTAGATGTCACACTAAGGACACCAGTATTTCAGACCAAAACAAATGTTTCCTGGGCCACCCACACATGCACTAACTTACACATGGGGCCAACCGGCGACGAAAACAAAGAATAGTGGATTACAACACGAATTATAAAATACACAGAGGGAGTGTGACGTCATTTTCTGCTCAAGACGCAAAACTAAACCATCTTTACATAGAACATGTTTACAATATGGTATATAACGCCTTTAATCCTTAGAACCCTACGGGTATTTTGTGCCT
>JAODOY010002791.1:0-11937 GCA_025399855.1 Forbesichthys papilliferus | reverse complement strand
TGTGTGTGTGTGTGTGTGTGTGTGTGTGTGTGTGTGTGTGTGTGTGTGTGTGTGTGTGTGTGTGTGTGTGTGTCCAAAGCTGTGGTCTTTAGCCTTTTAAAGGCACGGTTCATTTGTCCACTGCCCCCTGCCCTGTGGGACTACCTTATTCATTCCATATGAATATTGTTGGGTAATGTGGATCACCTGAAGAAGTCTGCATTGTGGAGGCCTTTGTTTGTGTATCCATCTGTCTGCCTGTCTGTCCATCTGTTGACATGGCTGCCTGTCTGTCCATCTGTTGACATGGCTGCCTGTCTGTCCATCTGTTGACATGGCTGCCTGGCCTGCCCGTTCGCTCTATGTTGTCTTTGCAATACCCTGGCTGTCTGCAACAGGGAACACCCGTGGCTATTTATTACCCGTACCAATAGGACGTCCCACTGTATAACATGCAGTGTAAACAACAGTATATCTATACACACACGCTCACACAAGGTAGCATATGTACACACACACACAATACAGTATATTTACACACGCATACAGTAGGCCTAGTAGATGCGTGCACAGTATTTATAAACAAACACACACAAAGTATGTCTACACACAATATGTACATGTTTACACACGTGTACAGGCTAGTTATACACTTACACAGTATACCCTAGTATACACATACATTAAATAGGCTAGTTAAACACACAGTACACACATTAAGTATGTATACACACTAAGGCTGCTTGATTATGGGGGGAACAAATATTATTTTGGTCAATATTGAAACAAATGAACAGTGACCTCACAACTACGTTAATACTTTTCACGTTGACGAGTCACTTTCACTCTGCGAAACAGAAGTGAGCAAGCCCCCGTCGTTCAGAACACAAGACAGCATAAGGCTTGCAACATGATGTTCAAAATAATTTAAAATCAATTTCTCGTTTCTCGATTATATTGTTTTTCTAATTGTTAGGAGCCAAAATTAAAATCACGAATAAAATGCGATTAATTGCACAGCCCTAATACACACACACACACACACACAATACAGTACATTGATTCGTCCTAGTATGTAGGCTAGATATACACACAAACACACATGTGACGTCAATGTCTAGCCTAGCCAAGGATGTGCCCCGTAGACACTCGCAGTGGACGTTTGGTCTCAGAGCAGGGTAGCCAGGCCTAATTGTCGTCATGACAAGCGTTTGTTCTGTTGCCTGACTCCCAGTGTGCCGTTATTTCTGTAGTTCCTGTCCACAGCCTTTCCTGCCCCTCTCCCTGCATTAAGATGTCAGACGTTTAGCTGTAAAGCCTTCGTAGTGAGTGAGTGTTGTTGCGTTTTAGTGTGCAGCTCTGCCTTTCCGCGAGGAATTGGTTTAGGTATTTAGTTTGTTTACCCTGTCCCCCAAGTTTGACTTTGTGACTGAATCAACCCCCAAAGGACTAAATTGACACAGCCTGGGCTGGCATGTTTAAAGAACTTTGTTTAAATCCTTCCCAGAGAATGTAGCTCTCGATAAGTTTGATTTAAAACTGATTGTGGTTGGCGTCATCAAACATCAGCAAAAACGGCATCAACACGGCTGATGCTGTTTTCGCTGATGTTTGATACTTCTCCTGGCAGTCCCTTGCACACTCATTGTACATAGTTTGGCCAGCATGCACGCTCCCCCGAGACCATTTGACATGCATCCGTCAGTTGTACAGATGTGCACGACAGCCCTGTGGTAAATGATGAGGCCCGTCTTATTGTCAAGACGTTTCTGTTTTGGAAGCGAGCGCGTGCCTACGGGGCCGCGTGCTGTAGGCGTGGCGTGTGAAACCCTGGGCTGGGAGACGCTAGGCTGTAGTTGTAGGAAGAGCAAAGATCAGGAAGTGTCCTTATTATTATGAGGTTGAACAGCACGGCCCGATGGCCTGATTACACAGAGACAATGACCATTGATCAGCGTATTGACTAATGATCGAAGCTGTGACACCAAACCACTGTCCTCCTTATTAGGGCCCTGTTGGCCTGCCGGGGAAACGGTCTACTTCTCTGGGTGGGGGTCTGTCATATTCACGCCGCCAGTCGATTGATGGCCCATTAGCGGCCCATTAAACGATGGAGTAAAGGGGTGGGGAGGCCAACGAGGTCACTACACAAGGTGCTACTCATGGCGGTGGCGGTCACCGTATTTAGATTAGAGCTAAAAAGAAATGCAGCTACTTCTACCAGTAGCCCGTCACAGAGACATCGGGTGCGATATGCACTTAACAGACCTAGATAATGTTGATGTGTTTTTGTTTTGGGGGAGTTTGTTTGTGGTTGGCGCGGCCATAAAACAGTCCTACAGACCCAATGGGTCTATGGCAGGAGGACACGGGAGTTTAAGCTGACATCAAGGTGGCTAAAGGCCAGGGTATGTGACATGTGTAGTATAAAAGTACTTAGCTCTCTCTTAATGTTCTCTTTTTGAAGAGGCCTCTTGTGGGCATGTTGGGTATTTCTGTATGCAAATGCAGAGTGCTTGCTTTGGAAATGGCAAACTTTTTAACCAAGTTTTCTGCATGCAAAAACTATTACCGCATAATTGTAACTGTAATTGTAATAGGTAGCTGGCCATTAAACAGGGCAGGCATTTTTGTACTTGGCAGATGATTGGATGAACTGTCTGTCTGTCACAGTCTATCACAGGCTAATATCTCACCTAAACCTAGCGGTGCAGTGGTAGAGGGTGATAGGTGATCAATGACTCGCTGGTTTGAACCCTGCTAACTACTCACCAAGTGTTGAGGTGCCCTTGAGCAAGACACCTAGCCCTAACTACTCCCGGTGGACAGGTGTCTCCTTGCATGGCTGACATCACCATCGGTGTATGAATGTGTGTGTGAATGTGATGCAAATAATATAAAGCACTTTGGATAAAAGCACTATATGAATGCAGTCCATTTACTACCTAAACCACGCCCGTATCTGCCCGTACCACGCTAAAATCTATGCCATGCTGAACGCTGTATTCCACAAACGCAGAAACCGTCTCTTCTAAATTGCATCTTCTAAATTGTCACTGCAATTGTTACTGGTTATTTATTAGAGCTGGGTGGTATGGTGGTTATTAATTACCTATGTTTGTTATGCGTTTTACGTTATTTTGTTGTTGTTGTGTTGATGCTGTTGTCTGTCTTGGTCAGGACACGCCTGAAAAATAAATCTCGCGTGTCTTAAAGGTAAAAAAAACAAACAAGTATACATTTGTCTTAAAGTTATAGTGTCATTCTGGTGAAAGATTGTGCATATTTGAACTCTACCAAAACAGAAACGCCTCTCCCTCCAGTGCCGTAGGGTTCTCCCTTAGAAGCCCTGCCCCCACACATTGGAAACTCATTGCGAAGGCTATAGAATATTGTTGCAGTCCACCGGAGGGCTGTGAGGAGGACATGCTTGGTGAATTGGACATAGTATATCAGTTACAATCGCTGACTCTACCTTTTAACTTGTGTGTGTTGCAGATTAGCGCTGTACGTCTACGAGTACCTGCTGCATGTGGGAGCACAGAAGTCCGCACAGACCTTCCTGTCTGAGGTAAGATGGCGTCCATGATGCCAACCGGCCCGAGCAGGGCTTCTTGCCACCTCATCTTTGCTCATCTTCCTAAAATGGTTGAAAGGCAGGGTCAGTCATTCTCATGAACGCTTGCTAACTTCAAGCACACATTAAAACACATTGCGAAGCCAAGCAGCAATGAGCGGTGTTCACCACTTTGTTTATGTTGCTATTTACAGAGCCAGGGATGTGTAGAAATACCTGATTATTTTTTCAACACGCACAGAGAATGGTAAACTAGCGAAATGTGAGGAGATATTTGGTGAATTTGACAAAGTGTATTGCATTTAGCTTACAATAGCTGACTGTACCTTTTTAAAGATGGGATGCCTGCAGAATAAACCCACACCTTTCTTAAATGGGCCTGATCAAACACGAGCGACCTGGAACAAGGGACGCCCTGATTATTTATGAATGTAGAAGACTTATTGAATATGAGTGTAATATTTCATCCAGAGGGCCCTTTAGACGGTGGCCTTTGACATTCACTGCCTGTACGCACACACACACACACACACACACGCACACGCACGCACACGCACGCACACGCACACGCACACACACACACACACACACACACACACACGTGGTCGTAACAGTATGTGCCATTCCTCTGGAGACGTGATGTGAGGTTAAAATAATTAAAAACGGCACACATGCACAGTTGAAGGTATTTCTTTTAATCGTACTTCTTTCAATATTTTTGCCGTAACTGCAACATCTGTCTAAAGTCAACGTGTAATTGTATCAAATATCGTGATTTCATTATTGACAAAGAAAAATGGTGATTATTATTTTTATTTTTTCATAATCGCTGCTCTAAATGCACGCATGAGAAAGACCAGACTAGCCGCACAAAGTTAGAAGTTAGGCCGCTGTGTGCGTGCGTGCGTGCGTGGGTTAGTTGTTCGTAACCCACTGGCCTCCCAACATAATCCTCTCTCCTCCTCTCAGATCCGATGGGAGAAGAACATAACATTAGGGGAGCCCCCTGGATTCCTTCATTCTTGGTGGTGGTAAGTGTCTCCGTCTGTGTGTGTGTGTGTGTGTGTTGTCCTAGTCCTCTAGCTCCTGCTATGTCTGCTCCCTAGCTTTGACCTTCCCCTTCTCTTTGGGACGTTATCCCTACTGGCCAGGTGAGACACCAGTGGCGTTAATGGGCTCCATTTACACTTGACTGGCACTGACCGGTGCAGTGGCTCAAAGGCCCGGTTCTGAACCCTCGTGGCCGTGTTGGGAGGGTTGCTCCCAAACACGACACCACCCCTTCTCCATCAATGTCTTTTGGTTGGCCCTGACCTCCCTCCCCCCCTGCACACACAACACACCTCTCCCCATGCAGAAACAATAGATCCAGATGGTTAGGGAATGCCCCCCCCCATCCTCCAAATCAGTCTTTGTGCCCCCCTGCCCACAATCTCTTTTGTTCACATGCGTAGAAAGCGGCTGGTGGGGCTGGAAAGGGGGGGGGAGATTTCCAGCAGATTAACCCGTTGCATTCCAGGTTTCTTTGTGTGACCCCCTTCCATCCCCACCCCTAGTCTCCAGCCCCTCTAACCAGCCACCCTGCTACTGCTCGCCCAGAGGGCTCAGCCCATTCAGAGCCACTCTGCCGTTTCACTTATTCTTGACCGTCCTTGTCTGCGAGTCCACGGGTCATGTTGACCGTTGCTGAAGCACCGCCGTGTGAGAATATGAAGTGTTAATGAAGACACACTTCAGAGCCGTGCACCTCTCGCGTCTAGTCTCTAGGGATGTGGGGGGCGCTGCTACGCCTATGAATCTCTCTGATCGAGTCAGGGGACCGGGATTCTAATATTTGACTCTTAAGTAGAAATGAGGCTGTAGTCCATGTTGCGAATGTGTTCGCATGCGATTGCATGTCTCAGCCTGTAATTGCATGACGCAACGATGCTTGCTGAGATACACAGTAAGGAGACACTCGCTGGGTCCGGAACAAAAACCATTTAAAATTGAGTGCATTGTTCAAAGCACACCCACCCAACAAGATTGGTTTTGATTATTTTGTTTTTGTAATGGACACTTGCATTTTTCAGCCAAAGCATGCGATTATGTTTTCTTTCCAGCCCCTCTCAACAAAGCAATAGTAATTTTCTGTAACGGTGTTAAAATGGTTTTAAATGGAATTGTTATAGCTTGTGCCATGGTGGTAGACAGTAGGTGTAAGATTACACTGCATAACACTCGCCCAAACATGAATAGATGCCCAGAGCTCCTGTAAAATAACATGTTATGAAATACATTAAATAAATGCATTAAAGCCAACTCTATGAATGGGTTCAAACAAAACAATTAAACATAATCACTGCACAGCTAGAGAAATAAAACACCAGGGGCATATAATAGAATAAATTATGCACAAGTTAACTGCATACGCCATAATAGTTTTAATTTCCTGTTGAATAAAAGTACATATAAATCAACAAGATTTACAATGCACACACAAAATGATAGATTTACTCAATCAATAGTGCTTATTATTTCACCAATATGTAGCTATAAATATATGGCATTTAACAATGCATTATTTGCATACTTAAAATGTTCCATCTGAGCATATCACCTGCGATTTTAATAATACAGTGTTAGCAAGATCATGGGATTCACTTCTCTTTATGCTATTCCTTTGCTCAGCCTGTTGATCATAGAGACTATCCATTAACTTGAACAGTACAGTTCCCATGGTGACAAGCATCCAACCTGCCAATATGTCCTTTAGCCAGGCACTGAATTTCCTGCTGCTTCTTATTACAGCCCTCTAATTTAGACTGATGTTGCAGGTAGGACTGGGAGATATGTCCTAAAAATCAAATCTCTATTATTTTCAGTATGATAAACAATAACGATTAAACATTTTTTTTAACTCAAGATAAAATATTATTCAAAAACGGTTTTGTTTATTTAAACTATATGGCATGCCCCCTGGGCGCCTCCCCAAGGAGGTGTTTTTGGCACGTCCAGCTGGGTGGAGGCGTTGGGGAAGTCCCAGGACTAGGTAGAGAGATTGTATCTCCACACTGGCCTGGGAACGCCTTGGGATTTCCCCCGACAAAGCTGTTAATGTGGCCTGGGAAAGGGAAGTTTGGGGTCCTCTACTTGAGCTGCTGCCCCCGTCACCCGACCATGGATAAGCGGTTGAAGATGGATGGATGGATGGATGGCATACTGTAGGCCAGGCCTATTCAATTAGTGGCCTGTGAGCCAAATGCGGCCCACCAACTGCCCCCATGTGGCCCACGAGGGGATTGCACCCTTGAACACTATACATTAGCTCAGTATACTGTATAATCCACTATACGAATCAAGTCAATATATTAATGTAAATAAGTTAACTCTTCTACAGCCAAGACATCATGACATAGCCTGTTTGTAAATGTAAAGAAGCAGTCCAGACCTAATAATCAACATGATAAAATAAGGCTGAGTGACACATCCTTACGTGTGTGCACATAGCTCCCGTAGCTCCTGTTAGTGAGGATAATGGTTGGGTATGGTTCTTGTCACATTTGAACCCATATCGGTAAGAGGTGGTAGGTGTAGTATTGTGGTATGCGTCCCGGGGACCGAGGTAGTTTTGGACTTGGCAACAAAGTGAATAGGGTGAAGCAACAAGTCGTTGTTGCTTCACTCGAAGTCATAATGGAGTGTAATTCACATGCTTCATGTTTGGGAGTGGATATAGTTAATGTAATAGTCCCCACAAGTATAGCAATACAAACACGTGTGTTTTTCTGAGGCACGAGAGGTTGATTGAGGGGGTGACAATGTTATTGTGTTCCCCTTTTTAAAATGCTGCTTGAGTGTGTAAGAGGCAGTTTAAGAGCACTGGGGAAGATAGTGGGAGTGTGTGTGAATGGGTTATAAATAGCCGCTGCACCTTTTTATACTGGTACTGCTGTGATGCGTCACCTCTGACCCCTCTTCCTCCCCCTGCAGTGTATTCTGGGATTTGTACTGCGCCGCACCAGACCGACGGGAGACGTGCGAGCACTCCAGTGAAGCCAAGGCTTTCCACGACTACGTAAGTGACCGCTCGGCAGTGCACAACGCACAGCCAACGTTCTTATGGGCAAGTGTGGCAGCCATCTTGGTGAGGTCAAAGTCCTTTATAGGCAAGTCTGGTTCTGGTTATTATGGAGCTCGTATCTAAATGAATAGGCTCATGAATTTGCTCAATTTTGTAACTACTTATGGGAGACTGTCTGTATGTCTATCAGAACCAGCACCTGGTCACTTGGTTTAGATGTATGTTTGCTACAGTAGATAGAGCTACATACTATTACAGTGAGTTAATGTTATATTCTGACTGACAGCAAATGTGTGTCTTTAGCCTGTCCCCTCTATGGTCAAGTGTGTGCGTGTGTGTGTGTGTGTGTGCGCGCGATTAGTGTGGAGAGATAATGGAATAGAGTTCTAATCCGGTAATCCCAGCACTGCACCTGGGCTAAACCAGGGATGTTTTTTTGGGGGGATTTGTGTGTGTGTGTGTGTGTGTTATTGTAGGGAGGGGGGGGGGGGTTCTTAGGCAACTGGCACAGAGAAAGTGGCGGGGTGGTTGGGGGGCTCTTTCACACCCTTGATGCTCCAGGGTTAACAGTGTGCTGGTGTGTTGGACAGGACCTGTCTAAACCTTAGCCTGATGTAACCAGACCCACAGTTCACTTGTGAATACGGTCTGGCCACGCTCCAGTTGGAAGTGTTAGTAGTTGTTGCCTCCTACTGGGCGTAGACCTCTGGTTAATGTTCTAATTATTGGACAGCGTTTAACCAATCAGCATTGCTTAAACTGCTTTGATTGCCTCATCCAGCTCTACCACCGCTTCGAAATATGCTTTACTTCAACGTCATCTCACTAACCCACCCTGATTGGTCCACCAGCAGGGTGGCTATGGAAACACTAAAGTGAACAGGGTTTCCAGACTATAATCTCAGTGAAAGGTTAGTTTATATCAATATGACCTCTTCTTCTAAGAAGGAACAGCATGGCGAAAATTAAGACCAGATATGTTGTGTATTTTTGGACTGGATCACTGGAGCCTTTACTGGAATGAACCCTTGAGTGTAGGGCGATCATGGTGGCAATTTATTTATTTTCCCTTTGGTGCTCTGACGTAAAATAATCACTCAACGCACATTATGACATGAGGTAGGCTGCTGTTTGATACGTTAAACACGCTTAAAATCCCTAAAGCCAAAAGTTCAAAACCGATCGATCAAAATGCCTATATGTTTACCTGTAATGTTTGCTGGTGCGCCAGCATGTTTGCGCCGCAGAAGACGTTCACTCGTAACTTTTTATTCTTTGAATCTAGAGACTGTATATACTATATAAGCTCTCACGGTAAACTACCTACAGACGATGCATGTCAGTTCAGGCACTGTTTAGGAACCGGAATCGTAAAAAACCCAAACGATACCCAACCCCTACATATAGGACCTCCTCAGACCTTCACATATAGGACCTCTTCAGACCCCACATATAGGACCTCCACATTTAGGACCTCCTGTCGGTACGGCCATACAGATGGGTGTAATTTAGGGCTGCACAATTAATCGAATATTGATCTCGATTACGATTTTAGCTTCAATGTGTGTCGATGTTTAAAATACGTGCTCTGCTATGTATCAAATCAAGCGCTTCCTAGTCACCCGCCAACAGCAGCCGATGTGGCTGCGCGCGCGCACCCTCCAACAACAGCATGTGGATGTACAAAACCTTCCTGGATGTTGCGAGGCAGCAGTCCGAGTAGAAAAGTAATAGACAGCAGACCAGCAAAACAAAAAATCTAATGTCAGCAGCAGAAGGCGAAGCGCTTGTCCCTCCAAAGGGATCATTGTCTGTTGTTTGGAAGTATTTTGGATTTAGGGCAAGAGATGTTAAGCAAGAACAAGTCATATGCAAGCAGTGCTTTCGAATTGTTTCTGCGCTGGAGTTACGGTTTAAGTGGTGGTATTTCCAGATGCGGCGTAGGCGTGGCATGTGGATCTATGGCCCAGAATGATGGTGTAGCTGACTGATGCCTGTTCGAAACACCGCAAACGTCAATAAATGTTCATATTGTCATTAGTATTTGTCTCATGATCGTGCTTTGATGGCATATTTATTTTTAGTTGGCCTATATTTTATGTACAATTTGTATTATATATTTTGCTTCACTGATGCACTTTAAGGACCAGTCTTATTTTGAAGCTAATATTTGTACATTAGCAGGAATGTAGCACAGTATGGAATTGATTTCCGTGGTCTGTTTATAATGAGTGCAATAAAAATATATTGTTCTTAAAATGAATGAATAATTGTGATAAATAATCGTGATCTCAATATTGATATAATTGATATAATCGTGCAGCCCTAGTGTAATTATATTGTTGGGAAAAATGAATTATTTCCCCCTCAAAGACCCTACGGACAGGACTTGATTTAAATTACCATTATGAGCTAAATATAGATTGTGTAATAAATAATGAAGAAGACATTATGCTGTTAGGCTTAGATCCCTAAAAGCCTTGCTTTAACAAAGTGTATTACTCTGGGTCAAAGCACACACACACACTCGCAACATGCGTAAACGTGCATTGCACAACCAGAGCTTCCATTGCTATTCTAAATCCAAAATAGCAATATTTTTAGTACGTTCTACAGTATTTGTTACAGATGTTCAATTGTAATTTTGTAACCGTATTGTTACGAATGTGTTACTGCATAATGTGAATGAAGTACAATGTTGCCTGTTCTCCGGTAGGGGCTTTCATTATTTGGCCACTGTGGAAACTGCACTGCACGATTTAGAATCCAATAAAGGTTAATCATGTGCTGTAGGGCTGGCCCCAAATATTTGATTATTCGGGTATTCGTTCGTTGGGTATGTATTTTATGTAAATATTGTGATTCAAGTATTCGTTTTTTCACAATATGCATGCATGGTTTACCATTCATCCCTACTGTCTCCATATAAACCCACATGTTGAAATGTAATTGCCTGCCCTACACTGTGTCATCAACACAACTGGTTGCAATTGGCTCTGTTTGTAAGAAGAGAGCGAGGCTGTTCATTCAACACACACTCTTATTAGGTAGTGCGCTACGTATATGCTATTGGACAACCCTGACTAGCTCAACTGACGTGTCATTCAAAGTGGCTATTTTGAGCGCATTGCTATGTTTACATGTGACAAGTGGCTAATAGTTTAGTTTTTTTTATGGTGTTTTTAATACCATCAAGTATTCGACACCTGTAAAGTGGTATTCGGGACAGCCCTAGTCTGCTGTGGTCCAGTGCATTTAAGATCATTGTGAATTTTCCTAAATGTATTCCCTCTCCTCTGAGGGGTTTCATGCGGTCTAGAGGCAAAATACTACTTCTGCAGTCTGGTCTGTGGACTGCAGATGAAGCAAATCTCATCACCCACATAGTCTCTACAGACGGTCTGTGCTGCACCAGCATTGTGTCTGTACAGACGGTCTGTGCTGCACCAGCATTGTGTCTTTGTGCACGTGTGTCTTTTTCATGAGCGACAGGCTGAAGCCCACTACAGATGATGATGATGGATGTCCTGCTAAGCTCACACATGAGCACATTTCACTCCAGTGAATCTCTTAATTACACAACTATTGTTCATGGGAAACAGTTTGTGCACATAAAACTGTAGTTATTAAGATCACCAATTCCTTTTAACATACAGAAATGTCCGCCACGCCCACAAGGTGCTGAGATGTGTCAGAGGAGAGGAGGCAGAGGAGAAATGAGGTGTACATGTGAACAGCTTGAGCTCTTGTCTGTTGTGAAAGCCGTGTCTGCAGACGTATACACGGGCCTTAATTAAACTCTGGAATTGTATGTAAACAGCTGGAATAATGCCATAACATTTATTTGGATATCAAATTTGAATAAAATACCTTTTGTTTGAACTGAACACAGCCACATGGATGCATGGTTCCTTGTTAGGGAGGCTCCTAAAGGCTGGAACATACTCCAAGCAATGATCTTCCACAATGGTATAGAGGCATAGATTTGTAAATGTATGCCGGTGGCTCTGTTTTTACCCCTCAAGCAAAAGATCAATAATATAAATATAACCGAGATATGAACTGAACCATGGATTTGGTGAACAGTTACACCACTCATATAAATATATACACATAGACACACATGTTTGCATGCACGTCACACACTTGTATTCCCCGCTCTGTTCTATTAGCGCTCTTTATATCCCCCCTCTATCATTCTCTGCACCCGTTCTCTCTGTCAGTCCTTCTTCTCCCATCGTACGTTCAATAGTCTCAGACCCCCCCCCCCCCACACACACACACACACACATTCTGTCTCATCCCACGCGTTCCTCTC
>JAODOY010002790.1:0-11938 GCA_025399855.1 Forbesichthys papilliferus | reverse complement strand
AAAATATATATATATATATATTTTTTTTTTTAGAACTTCCTTTGCCATTATATTTTTGAAAATGTAAAAAAAAAAGTCATCACAATATTTTATAGTTTTTTCCACCTATTTTTTTTTTTTAATGTTTTTGGAAAAAAAATCTCTTCATCACAATATTTTATCGTTTTTTCCACCTATTATTAAAAAAATGTTTTTGTAAAAAAAATCTCATCACAATATTTTATTTCTTACCGTTTATTTTTTTCACCTGTTATTTATTTGATTTTTATAACTTTTGAAAAAAAATCAATTTTTTTCTTAGTTGTTTTTTATTTATTACTGTGAAAAAACAAAGTTTCTTTTTTTTTAATTTTTTTTTAATTTTTTAAAAAATTTTTAATTTTAAATTTTTTTTTAATTCCTTGACTCCACGTGACCCATAAGGGGCTCCGTAAATTCCTCCTGTACACTAGATGGCACAATTCCTTTTGGCTGGTTGTCACCCCAATAAAAATGCTAAACTGTAGAAGGAATGTGCGGAAGTATTTTGTTGTTTCGTGGCGTGTAAACCGTATACATTACAGTACATTATTACTTTCTATGGTGTTGTCGCAGTGGTTTACTTTGCATACCGTGTAGTAGACATGTGTGAGATACTACAGTCGTTGAGGTGGTCTGTCAACGAGCAGTTCTCTGTAGCTGAACATGAAATCTTTGGTGTTTTGGATAAAGCCCAGAAGACGTGTGAAGTAGACATGGTCAAGGTGTTTGTCAAAGAGCGACTGGCCGCGGCTGCTGAGGAGATCCTGGTTGGGTTTGAAAGAGCGATACGAGAGTACCAGCAGGAGATCGATCGACAACGCACGCTTCTGGAGATTATTCTAAAGCATACAGGAGCGTCATTCAATGGTAAACCCTGGCGTTACTGTGGGAGTTTATACTCGTATATAATTAGATAAGAACCTTAAGAAAAGATATGCTCTTGAATGTTGAAATCAGAAGTTATGGCGATATAGCGTTTTGTTTACGTCCAAGGCTACAGAACATGAAGGAGTTGGGTTGTGGGTTGGACAATGTTAACGTGGCTAATAACAAAGCAATCTCTGTGTTTTGCTGCTGCAGGAGATTTGTTACTCGCTATTGTTTCAGCCGTACACATGCAGACTGATTCGAACATAAACTCACACAAAAGTGCTCAGAAGGATATTTCATGAATCTTAACATCGTATTACGATTTTCATAAATGTTTTACTTAGTTATGTATCCAATGAATGACACTTATAATAAAAACAAACCTTCTAAATGATTTTGTTTTTACAGATCTGTGTTTGAAGTTTTACTTCTAAGTAAAATAACAATCTATAATATCAATATTAGGTTATTACACTACTCATTTACAAATTATGTTATAAGGTAGTCTCAGCTTTTTCCGTTTATTAGCACTGCGTCACATAAGCAGCTCTGTGCTGAACGTCTGATGCATATACACTCGTAAACTCGACACTGATTAAAATGTTCAATGTATTTTGTTTTACAATACCTGTATAACAGCCAGACCCATCTTGTTTACTAGTTTAGTTTTCCTTATTGCAAGTTTAACGTCCGACTTGGTCATTGAGTTACAGTTGGTTGTCATGCATGTCAATCAAAATACCTCCCTTGTCAAGTAGGTGAATTCTGACCCACCTACTTGACCACCTACACATAGACTTTCCGTATATGAAGGCTGGCTCTGCGAGACTATCTAACTTACTCTTGTCTGTAATAACGGCAACATCTATCTCCCTCTAGATCCACAGCAGTTGTTTTTTGCTAAGGGTGAGGTGAGCCCCAGTCTGGACCCGGAGGAGGAGCCAGATAAGTCAGGGACCAATCGGGAAACAGAAGTCAAAGAAGAGGAGCCACTTCCGGGTCTGGAGGAGGCCGACATCATCAGGTTCACCTTTAACCCTGAGAAGAGCGGCGGCCATGGCGGTCTGGGCGAGAAGGACAGTGCCAGTCGGGCTGAACCCCTGGCCAGCACGTCCATGGGACAGACGCAGGATGACTCCCCCGAGGAGGAGCACTGGAGGCGGTTGGATGTGGACGACGACTGCGGTGTCCGGGGAGAAACTGGCTACCGAGACGACAGCGAAACGGACACCGCGGACAGCGACGACGAGTGGCTGGAGGACGACTGGCCGGAGAGCAGGCAGGCGTGGTCGGGCTTCGGCGTGCCGAGTTCAGTGGAGACGCGGGCGAAAACGAGGTACGTGGACAGACCTGTTGAGGTCCACGGCGTGCCGGTGCCGCTCAGCTGCACCATGTGCGATAAGACCTTCACGCGGAAGTCCAACTTGAAGAGACACATGGCACTGCACACCGGCGAGAGGGCCTTCATTTGCACCGTGTGCGAAAAAGCCTTTTCTCTGAAAATTCACTTGAATGTCCACATGAGGACCCACACTGGCGAAAGGCCCTTCAAATGCACCGCGTGCGGCAAAGGTTTTAGCGACGAGAGCAATATGAAGATACACCTGAGAATTCACACTGGGGAAAGGCCCTTCAAATGCGACATTTGTGAGAAAGGCTTCTCGCAGAAAATCAGCCTGGAAACACACATGAGAACCCACACTGGGGTGAGGCCCTTCAAGTGCTCGGTGTGCGGTAAAGGTTTTAGCGACGAGAGCAATTTGAAGATACACATGAGAATTCACACCGGGGAAAGACCCTTCAAATGCCACAATTGCGACAAACGCTTCTTGCAGAAAATAGGCCTGGAGATGCACATGAAAACCCACGCTGTGAAACAACGACAGAACAATGATGCGTGCATTCAGAAACAAACGCAGCCTGAAAACACACACACGTCGATAGAGGATGACGCCGTTTAACTAGTTTTAGCTGTGACTGTTAGATTTAGGGCTCCGTTTTTGTGATTAAGCTTAATGCACCAGATAGAACTTTATTTGTGTTTGTTTGGTGACCTCGCATTTTGTTAATGTTGTACCATGAGAGCACTGTAATGCACAAGACATTGTGCAATGTGTTCTGTTTATGGTAGTTCAAGGCAAAGTTACTGCACTGCTGATCCAATCCAATGCCTAGGATCGAGATGCAAGCCCAGGCCTATATTTCTGACACAAAGCACTACCCATTTCAAATAGCAAAGACATTGAGACAAGTCTAATATATATTTAACTAACTTATTTTATTATAGCAGTGCCACTCACTCATTTCCGCTCACTCACGCTTCAAGCACAGCCTTGTAGCTGTTGGAAACAGCACCAAACGTCAGCTTCAAGCTGTCAGTGCCATGTCATGACGTGGGCATGGTACACGTACACGTATGGCAGGCAGGCGCAGCAGAAGTACTTCCTGTCAGCCTGACATTTGTTGAGGCTAGGTGGTCACCTGTTAATAATACGGAGTTTAGAAATGATCAATATTTTAATATTCAGATGCGATCCTACAACAGATTGACCATCGATGTTTCAGTATTGATATGCAAACCATGTAGTAACCTCGTAGTTTTGTGAAAGTAACATTTCTGTGGTGAAAGCTCAGCATAAAGCCAGTTAGTGTTTGTTTACTAAGTCATGCCTGTTAGGGACCCTAGTCTGAAATGTAATATTAGCGAATGTCTGCTTCTTGTATAGTGTTAATTTTCTTTAGGTTTGAGCCAAAATCCAGTCCTTTTTCTATTCAAGTCTATTCCCCTGTTGCCTGCCTTCTCGTGTTAGTTTATTATTATTGTTTTCATTCTATTTTTTATATTATTTTTTATTTTATTTTTTTATGTTGTTATTGTTAAACTTATTGTTATTCTTACTAGAGCTAATATACCTTATTATGAACAATGTGGGTAAACCCACACTGGTGATATGTAAAGACCAATGTTATGGTATCACTCAAACTACAATAAATCATTTTTTAAGAAAGACCTTTCCTTTAATACAGGATAATGTTGGTAATAATTACATATGTGGTCCAATTAATATTTAATAACATGCAGAGAGCTGTTGCCTTTTGACTACAAGATGAGCAGGATGCTTTAACATACAGTCCAACGTTGTTCTACTAATCCACACTAGTGTTACTATTTCATACTGCTGACGGTCCAGGCTCATGACCTCATCGGCCTGCTTTTTGGTCTATGCAAAATCACATGCCTGACTGCATCACTCCACACACCACCCATCTATCAGACTGTTGCCAAGGTGATAGAAACAAGAATGGATGTGTTTGAAACTGGGACAGCAAAATTGTAGCATTAGAGCTAATGCTATTTTTCTAATTAAATAAAATGAAAGCCTTTATGTGATTTCATATTACAAATCAGCCCCATGTTTCATAGCTAGACTGTAGGCCTACCACCACCAATATGGCAGGCATATTGGTTTGCACTTTAAATACAGTCAAGATTTTACATATATTGGAACCAGTGGTGACCATAGATGTCAGTTGTCACCTGCATTAAGTAAAGTAAGTACAGTGAGACAGCCATAACAGCTGTCATACTCTGAGTGTGAGACAAAACTCACTTTGTGGTTACATCTGTGTGCATTCAAGAGGTTTGAATCTACTGTCCACTGCTCACATGAGGTGTGTAGAATCACAACTTCTGCCTGGATTCGTTTACCTCCCTCCCAGATGTGTGTGTGTGTGCGTGCAGGCAGGCAGTCTGGTCCCAGGACCGAGGCGAGCTGTGCTTCTCCGGCTCTCCCATGTGAGAGAGCCGAGCCCTAGCCACAACCGCCCCGGAGACTGGAGGGGCGGGGAAGCGTATGCGGTTGCAGTATGCGCACTGGGAATTGGACCTGAGGTATGGAGGCCTGGAGCTGTAGTTGGGTGCAGCTGGGGGTTATGTTTTGCATTCCAACCTTTGTGTTCATGACTCAATTGTCCCTCACACAGTGTATGTATTACAACAGCCAACGGCCTCCCTTGGCTGTATTCAAATTGACGTAAGTAGGTCTGAGTTTAATAACAATGCTACCCAACACAAGTCTAGCTGTTGCATTTAGATTCAGATATTGTTTAATGAAACTACTATTATTATTATTAGTATTATTAATAATAATAATAATAATAATAGTAGTTTCATTAAACAAGTCTAATATTCTTCTGCAGAATCACATAGCAGCTCTGTGAATCATTATTGGTTATTTTGCTTCTCATTAACATAATTATACAATATGAATGTGGAATTTGAGTAGCACACAGTAGCCGAGGTCAGTGGTTCTCAAACTGGGAGTCGGGACCCACCGGGGGGGTCACGAGACACAGATGAGGGGGTCACAAGATTATTTTCAGAAATTAAAAACATTTTAAAATTATTAAAATGTCATAGTTTAGCCATAATCGTTAGTAGTAGTACAGTTTATACATTACTTTGATATATGCTGCTACTAGCCTATATTAAAATACTACCAAATAACAAAATGGCTGTTATTCTTCTACCACAGACCGATAATACCAAACTACTAGAAATACAAAGGAGTGGTCCGTTCAGGACGCAAAAACCAAACACGTACATTTACTTCACTGACGTTAACGGTCCGCTGACTGAACCAGCAGGTGTCGCTGTTCACCACCAGTTCATATTTTCTGTTAAATAATAGACTAGCTACCGTAGTCTTTTCATGTGTCTTTCCTCTCTAGACCTCTTCTTGTAGTTATTTGTAGTTTTACTTTATTGATATGTAAGTCACATCCGTTTCCATCTCTTCACTCTAGTTTAGCATCTCTCAAAGTCCACATTATTGCTTTCTGTCAAGGGTAGACAAGGCCTATTCTTCTGTCTACTGTCTGTAATATATTTCCACAACAATATCTGCTCTCTCTCTCTCTGTGTCTGTGTGTTCACATAAACTATGCGTAGCTGAGATACATTCAGTAAATTCTTAAAAAAACATTTTGCACTTGAAACAAACCAACTCAGGTTCATCAATATTAATCAATTTATTATAAGATAATTGTTAACATGGTGATATCTCAAGACATGAGCCTAACAGCCATCCATATAAAATACACACAGATTACAGTTTTGTTTATCTCAAAGTACATTTTCAAAGGCACAACTATAAATTGAATTAAATGTTTATTTTATTTCACAACTAGGACTAATGCAGTCCAAGGATATTATTGTGTGTGTGTGTGTGTGTGTGTGTGTGTGTGTGTGTGTGTGTCAGAGATAATTTACAAACAATAACCAACATGTCTTCCTGGTTCCTACAAAATACCCACTAACCTACAGTAAGAAATCAATAAAAGAAAATGGTTTATAATCTAAAGCTAACCCAAGGTTAGTTATTCTCTTAGTAGTGGCCCCGGTATACATTTACAGTATGATGTTACCTGCTGTCCATGTATTGTGTGTAGTAATAAAAGTCACTTCCGCATTATGGGACCTTAGTTTGGAATATTTTTGGAAATAATATGTACAGTATGGTAGTCAACGGCGAGAAGCAATGTTTAGTTTTGTGTGTAACTGCTACACTACAGCTTTCGTCTCACACAACACACGTCACCACATCACTCTGGGCTGAGGATTGTGGCGTGAAAACATCATGACATCACCTACACAACACAGGGTTTTGTAGTCTTACTAATTAAATACTTTCTTATACTTCAACAAATGCACAACAAACTGAGCCTTTCTTGACTCGAAAATGTGTATTTTAAATAGTAAACACCATATGTCTACTTTGTGTCACAAAGCAAACGGGTTCTTAAAATACTAGTTTTCTTGCCGTTGACCACCATACATATTTTCTTCAAACTTAGGTCCCATAATGCGGAAATGACTTTGTCTCTCTATGACACAGTATGTCAGAATGCACAATTATTATTATTATTATTAGTAGCTACTTTACTGTCTCTCAGTGCTGGGGCTGACGTCCGTCCGTAACCAAGGAGATAGTTCTATGTTCCAATGCCTCCTTCCTTTTACTTTGGGCATCATTTTCTCCTTGTGTCTGTCTTCATTCCTCCTCTCATCTCTCCTCCTCTCCCACCTCCTCCTTTCTGGTTTTATAATAATAAATACGTGTATTTTCTGTTTCAAACTCCAGTCAGCTATTTCACAGTAGCTGTCTGTGATTAGATGTGTGATGTGAATAGCTGGCGCCACTTTAGTTCCCCTAGCGTTTTGCAACCTTTACCATCAAATGAGCCATTTGTGCCCAAAACATTTTAATATTTATCTGTCTGGAGCCGCAGAAAATATGATATAAAGTTAACCTCTCAACATTAGACCTAAATGAGAATTAATTCCCGTCTTCCCATGGCTAAGGAGTGTTTTTGAACTGCATGGACAGTGAAATGTTAGGGGGGGGGTACAAAGACATGCTCCCCTGCAAAGATATGTTTAAAAATAAAACACTTGCCAATTTCTGCTGACTTGATAACCAGATATACTAGCCTATGCCCAACTTCTGTGCACTCACAATTTTGAATGGACTATATCCATTTGGATACTGGTGAAATCAGAGGACACAAACTGTCAACATAAAATGTAATTTGAGATATTTTTGGGGGGGACCAGACCTAGATGAAGTTCTATGTGATGTTTCAAAGCCACGGGGAGCCACTGTAGAGTGGCTCAAGAGCCACATGCGGCTCAGGACCCCTTTAGGATTTTCTCTTGCAGCGTGGGGTAATTTAAAAAAAAGTATTTGCAATATTCCGGGGATTCTGATTGGTTACATCACCGGGAAAGGCGTAGACACCACCTTATTCCTAAACCTCTCCTCTCCTGCCCCTGTGGCTCCGCCCACTGACCTCCTTGCATCACACCGTGGTGACGGAAAGCAGCGGGTTGTAGATCTTTTTGCCGTTCGGCGACCGGGAGCCGTGAGCCAGCAGCTCCTGGATGGTGATCCAGTTGTCAAGGATACGCCGACTCCTCTTCTTCATGATCTTCTTCTGGCTCAGCAGCAGGATGTTGCTATGGGGACCCTCGGGTCGGGTGTGCTGCTCACCTTCCTGGGGCCACCCGGACTCTTCGGCACCCCCTGCTGACGCGTAGAGGTCCCTGGGGAAAAAACAAACGCAAGGTATGACTTTCTGCCACTAGATGTCACTCTAAGGCTACGTTCAGGCTGCATACAAATCTGGCCCATATCTGAATGTTCTATGTGACTTATGTGACATGCTGCATGGGACGTCTTGTTCATTTGCCCATGCAGACCAGAACTGTGATCAGTTCACACTAGAATCTGATACTGGCGCATTTAAGAAGAAGCAAAAAATGAGCTATTTTAGCCTTAAATCAGAATTGAGCACTAAGGATGAACGTTATCCTAAGAGCACCAGCATCTCAGACCAAAACAAAAAGCTTAGTGGGCCATGCACACGCACGCACACACACATGCACACCCACATGCATGCCCACATGCACTCACACACACAATAGCATGCTTGCAAAGCTGGCCTGGCTATATCAACTAAGAACAGAGGAGCTCTGATTATAACACACACACACACACACACAGAGGGAGTATGATGTAATTCTCTGATTAGGACTCCATTATTCCACTATATCTTTACATGGAAAATAGCGGTTTGCTTCTATACTGTTGAGAATAGCATATAGAGCACAAGTCTAACTACTTAACCGCACCGCTCTCCTCTGACGTAGTCCAGTCTGCTCTGCATCATGAACTCTCTTCTTTGTCGATATTCTCTCGCTCTCAGAAGCTGTTGTTTCCTCTCCTCTTTGCTCCAATAGCGCCCCTGTGTGGTCAAACAAAGTCTGACATGCTTAAGCAGCATCGTACTGTCCATTCTCCATGATTACTGCGATACTTCAGCAATTTGTCACTATATAAGCATGCGTGTGCGTGAATGGACTGCAGTTGGAGTTAGGCATCTTGCTCAAGGATGCTTACAGGTACGTCAACACCAGGGTTCAAATCCACGACCTTTCGGCTGGGAGCTCAACACCCAGACCACTAGACCATGTGTGCGTGTATTTGTGTGTTTATACGTGTGTGTGTGCGTGTATCACCAGCACCTGCTTCATCTCGCTGACCGCGTCGTCATCTGTTGTCATGCCAACGCTGCGCTCTTCCCTGATCTTCATGGCTCGGGCCTTCAGCAGGCGGTCCCTGACTGGTCGCTTGGCAACGTAACGCGTGCCATCGCTACGGAGCTTCACCTGCACACACACACACACACACACACCGCAGAGCTGTCAGTCGTCAGAGTGGGCGGTGCCAAGGGGGACTTGTGGGTGGGGGAGTACACCTCCCATAACTGCAAAAAATGGCTCTTCTAAAATAATTATGAATACAAGGTCAAATTTGCTCATAAGTAAATAAATCTGCCAATGGAACAAGTGATAATTTGCTTATAAGATTTCTTGAAATAAGACATTATATCTGGACAGAAGAGCTCTTGTTAGGTAACTGTGTCTTATATTAGGTGTAGCTAGATGTTTTTACTAGAAATTAGACAAGTATACTTGGTTATATTTAGATGTTTTGAGTGCAGATGTACTTTTCGCAGGTGCTACCACAGTCTGTGATTAACTCGTGTTTCAAACATGCCGTTTTGTCAAAGGAACATTATTCCTACTGGAAACGACTCCAATTAGATCGCTAGCTAGTCAGCAGGTTCCGGCTCGTGGACCGTGTACCTTCCACTCCGTGCGCTGCGGCGACCCCGGTGGCGGCGGGTGAGCCAGGCCAAGCTGCAGGGCGAGGCCCGATCGAGACGGGCGTCGGCGGTCCTCCACATCACAGGGGGCGCTGTTCACACTCCTGGTGGAGCCGCCGCTGCTCGTCCCGGCCGCTCTCTCCTCCCCTTCCGGGAGACCCTCGCACGGGAGCGACACGCAGCTCAGGTAGTGCTCCGAGGCGCCGCGGCGTCGCCGGGACAAGTAGGGGCTGGACTCTGCACTTCCTGTTTAACGACGAACGACAAACCCTCCCTCTTAGCATCATAGGGTTACAATGCTGAGAGGAGGGGCAGGACCCTCCAAATACACCCCAAATACACGCCTCGTAGACAAAGGGGTTAGAACCCTCCAAATACACGCCTCCTAGGCAAAGAGGGAAGGACCCCCAAATACTCGACTCGTAGGCAAAGGGGTTAGAACCCCCAAATACACGCCTCCTAGGTAAAGAGAGAAGGACCCCCAAATACACGCCTCATAGGCAAAGGGGTTAGAACCCCCAAATACACGCCTCCTAGGCAAAGGGAGAAGGACCCTCCAAATACACCCCAAATACACGGCTCGTAGACAAAGGGAGAAGGACCCCCAAATACATTACTCATAGGCAAAGGGGTTAGAACCCCCAAATACACGCCTCATAGACAATGGGGGTAGGACCCCCAAATACATGTCTCGTAGGGAAAGGCTTGAAGGTAAACAGGGTTTAATCCCCAGATATGGGATAGAGCAAGGAGACCCATGAAACACGAAACACAACAATGACGACAACGAGACTGGGGACAACGTTGCCTGAAACGCGAGGTAACACAGAATATGACTAGAGAACGGACAGACACGCTTACTACTGTATACCTTTAACTTTACGATCCTTGTTAAAGTACATACCTACGCCAGAGCCTTCAACTACACTCCTTCTGTCGCTGGACGCAGCTTCTCTAGTCAGGGACCTGCGAGCAGAAAAGATGTTTAGCGCAACGTTATATTGGTTTTATTCCTGTCATCCTTCCTCTAACTCTTAACTCACTGTTCTTTTGCATGTTTTGCTGTAAACTAAATAATAATAAACTGTGATGAGACACATGCTGGTGTTTCATACTGCCAAAAATCCAACTATAAAAATCTAAACTGTACGGTCTGAATATGGTTCTACACGTCATGTCTGGTAGAAAACTCTCCAAGGACCTGGCATGCGGCCAAGTGTACTTCTCATCCAGTGTCATCAAATAAAAATGTTAACATTAACGTTACTCTCAGTCTCTCCCCTCCCCTCACTCATTGACTCGTTGTGCAATGGGTGGAGTCAGGCTGCAAAAAATGCTCTATCAAATATAAGTGTAAATATATTAGTTATGAGCTTGCTTATGCTTAAAATAGGCAAAACTGGCTGCCGGTGCAGTAAGTGAAATTCACTTGATAAGATTTCTTAAAGTTTACATTAACTTAAATTAAGTCACAAGATAAGCCATTTATATTAGAAACAAGTCCAACTAGATTTTTAATTTAAAAACAAGATTATCACACTAAGCTAGATACAGTCTTTGCAGTGAGCTGGGTTTAAGTTACCCTATGAAGCATAAAGCATTTTGTCCAAACTGTCACGAGGTCTGTGTACGTGTTTGGTACAAAGAGTCTTAAAACGAAAAATAACTCGCCTGAACTTGGAGAGAGTGTTTGACCCCTGAACCCTGCTGCCATTGTCTGTTTGGAACTTCCTGTAGCTGTTCGGCGAAAAGGAGCAGTTGATGCTCGACTGGCACCTCTCGCGGCCCTGTCGCCGTGGCGTCAGCGGGGAGCTAAAGGGCGGGAGGTGGCACCGAGGGGGCGGGGACAACACTCCGCCTTCCGGAAGGGGAGGGATTTGCTCGGTGCTGACCAATGGCGTGCTCTGACAGCTCTCCCCACCAGTGTTGTATGCACTGGTGCTGTCCTTCTCGTCCGACCGCTCTTGCTCCGGGAGCTCGTTGATGGCCGAGAGCTCGTGGCGATGAGCATCTCCGTCATCGCCACGATCTTCCCCATCCGCTTCATCGATACCCCCGCCTAGGGGGAGGAGACATTATGGAAGCTTGTGCAGCCTTCACTTAATATCGGAGTTATGGCAAAAAAGCTTCTGACTTTCAAATTTGCCCATGAACTAGTCGTAATTTAGAGTGGGGAAACATACATACCCAAGTTCCTGAGTTAGGGTGTCCTTAAATCTTTCAGCTACAGAGTTGCATATGTAACATAGTGCTGATGAAGAGGCTGAGACTAGAGACGGTCTCTTATGTGACGTAGTGCTGATGAAGAGGCTGAGAC